>CM056377.1:116456575-116574075 GCA_029718625.1 Synaphobranchus kaupii
ATCAGAAACTATCTCCCAGTATGTGCAAGAATACTGACCGGCACTTTTTTTGTACCTGGGAATGAATGAGGTTTGTGTTTGTTTGTATATTGAAACTTGAAGGAACATAATTGTAATTGTCAGGTCCTGTTGTTATACTCATTATTGACTCTTTTATATAATCATTAGTAAGCTAAAGCATCACTTCATAGGATGGTTCAGTTGTTACTTAAGTAAGCATGTATGCTTAGTTCATGAAGTTCGTATCATTGTACTTAACCATTGTACTGTATCTTACCACAAATATGTCATGCCTTTTAATATGCTTTAAATGAATAAATATCCTAACATCATTTTTGTGTGTGTGTATTTGTATGCATAGCACTGCTCTTTGAAAGAAATAAAATAAACTAAAATTCTGTTCTTTTACAATGCCAATTTTGTCTATTGTTAACTAGAAAAAATAGACATTTATAGCAGGTTTATTAGTATAACATACTTTTAAAACCTAATATTTTTTTATTACGTGTGTTTGGAAGCTATCATAATTGTTCCATTCAGTCAACTGGGAAATGCGGCATGGTGATAGTAGACCAGTACTATAAAAATAACGGTGATTAACTGGCCATACAATAGGGGAGATGCAGTCAAGCTTAGCTGTGTCTTAATATCCCAATAGCAAATGAAGTCACGTTAATGCTAAGGACATAGTAAGCAATGGGTTCCCGGGTGTCTGTACTGTGTCGTATTTCTACTTTATAGGGTGGGGAGATTATAAATTCTAAATTGACATTTCAACCATACAAGATGCAGGATTACAGGCATTTACAGTATATCATAAAAAAAATTTGTTTTTTTTTTGGGGTCACTAATATTACCAAGGAACAACAGGGGAGAGAAGTCATTGGTCCAAATTTGATGTTTGTCTCTAAAGGACTCCAGTGTGTAAATCTGGTTCCAAGTTGCAGAAATTTGTCACGCTGCTGAGTGTGCCGTGAGCGCTTTATGGCACACCGGAGGAGGAAAGCATTGTAGCCCACATCTGTTGTCTGCTTTTAAGACCCATAGAGGTGCTTTATACGTAAATGACACAGCACTGCAGTTGTAGTCAAATTAAATGGGTTGACAACGGCAGGATAGATGTTTGAAGTGCCCGAATGTTTAGCAGGCATCCTGGTCCAAGGTTTCCTATATAAATAAAACTAGATAAATGCTAAGGGTTGACTCTTTTACAGAGATGGCAAAAGGGCTTTCTTTTTGAGGATTGTATCAGTGCTTTCTTTAGTATGTATTTTCTGTAATATTCAAACAAATTTTCTGGCGATATGACGTCGGCCTACATGTTTTATAGGTACTTTTGTTTGCCCTCAGATTGAAGTATGTGGAGTCCGTTTAGCTTTTTTGTTGCTTTGTTGAACGACTTATTTGTGTTTTAAGGTCTAGAAAGAGGGCAGTTGTAAGATGTCTGAATAACAATGCCTGCAGTGGGTATTTCAAAACTGTGGCAACAGTGACTCCTGCTGGGACAAAATAAAAGTGCAGATGCTGAAAGTCCCTTTTACAGCCTGTGGTTCCATCCTATGACTATAAAGTCCACAGATTTTACCCGTTCTCTCAGTTACTCTCTTTACTTTATTTCTTGACAAGGGCTATTATGATATTGTGAAAAATGTGCTCAGACTCTCTACTGCCGCTCCCATCAAGCTGACTATTGTCCTCATTAATTGTGATGTCCTCTGTAGAGTAGCATGACTGGTGTTCATTCCTGTTCTTCAAGCTTCATCTGGGAAGTTCAGTTCTATAGATGTATGACTCAACCACTGTTCTAGGTACGAATCAGCTTCTGGCTGTAAGGCTTCTCTTACCCTCAGGATCTTTTAAACCAAGAGGTACTGCATCCATAATTGTCTGTCAGATATGTTTTGTTCAGACGGTTGGCTCTGCTTGTTTCAGTTCAGTGAGGGGCCCTGTTTGGGTCCGTGTGGACACTGCAAGCAGTCTGCTTTCCTCGTGCTGAGGCTGATGTTTCATAATGCTATACCCGCCTCCTTTTAGGGCCTTGCCACCGTCTTAGTAACACAGACTCCAAAGGGTCTGACTGCAGCAGGCCACTGAACCACAACACTGCCAATCCTGGTGAAAAAAAATTATTCTTATTATTCTGAGCGAATAAGTTGGTTATGCAGCCATTCAGGACCAGAGGTGAGGAGTCGTGCCACAGACCATTGCTGGCCCCTTCAGTCCAAAGGAAACACTCGTTCTGTTGCTTCCATAGCTTGCATACGCCTCTTTGCCTTTACCTGCTGTTTAGCATGTTTTCCCAGTGGAATACCCACATTTTCCCCCCACGCCACTCTATGGTTCCTCAGCCAAAAACAGCTTTATTTGGGAAATTTACATTATGCATGCGCCGTTCCTCATTATTCGTGAAAACCGCGGGTGGCGACAGCGTGACCACTGTATCAGAATTAACTGTCACATTAGGTGGCTGTGGGAGTTGATTCCGGCATTTCACTGGGGCGGGTTAAGTCCTTCCAAATGTAAGGGCTGTGCGGGGCATGTTATGAAGCTGACTTCTCAACACCCACTCCTGATAACAGCCTGTCGAATCATAACAATGTCTGTGCCTGCATGCAAATAAGCCACGGCTGGAACATGGCAGAGCGCATTAGTCACTGCTGTGCGTGGCGTGTGTAGGAGGGGTACAGTATGTCTTTTTAGCTGTCTTTTTAGCCGTTTAGTTGTCTGCAGCAGCTGAACTGTGAGCAAATTGTGGGCATAATTGACTATCCTGATCATGGGGAGTGATGTATTTTCTACAGCGTAAAGTTATTTAATTTAATTTATTCTCTAGCATCCAGATATACAGTGCTGCTTGAAAGTTTGTGAACCCTTTAGAATTTTCTGTATATCTGCATAAATTCAATCTAAAATGTGAGCACATCTTCATCTAAGTCCTGAAACTTGACTCATTTTCCTATAGAACTCTATGGGGGGGGGGAGGTTTACATCTACTCCATATCTGGCCGCAGAGTGATGGTTTGGGGCTCGTTTGATAGCTTAGACCATGGATGACTTACCTTTTAGCCAGTCATGTGTTCCATACTGTACCAGTGTAATTTACAGCTGAATCTAGTCTCATCCCCCAATTCCATTAAAATCCATTAAAATGCAGAGAGGTTATAGTATCGCTTGTAACATTATCAACACCTCCCTAATCTGTGGCCATGTTCCTGCTGCCTTTAAAACTGCCCGTGTAACCCCACTCCTTAAAAAACCTAGCTTGGATCCCTCTGATGTCAGGAACTTCCGTCCTGTATCTCTCTTGCCCTTCCTGTCCAAAACAATTGAACGTGCTGTCCTTAACCAACTGTCTGTTTTTCTCCACCAGAACAACCTGCTTGACCCTGCTCTCCTGGCCGTGACGGAGGCACTCGCCACTGCTAGAGCCTCCTCCCTCTCCTCTGTTCTGATTCTCCTTGACCTGTCTGCGGCGTTCGACATGGTCAACCACAAACTCCTGATGTCCACACTCGCTGAGATGGGCATTTCTGGGACTGCCCTCTCTTGGTTTGTATCGTATCTCACTGATAGACCCTACCAAGTCTCCTGGAAGGGTTCTGTCTCTGCTCCCTGTCCCCTGTCTACAGGAGTCCCACAGGGATCTGTACTGGGTCCTCTGCTGTTCTCTATGTATACTAAGTCTCTTGGTTCAGTAATTAATTCACATGGCTTCTCATACCATAGCTATGCTGATGATACTCAACTCTTCCTCTCTTTCTCTCCCTCTACCCCACAGGTTAAGGAGAGGATATCTGCTTGTCTGATTGACATCTCTGAGTGGATGGCTACCCATCACCTGAAGCTCAACCTTGACAAGACAGAGCTCCTCTTCATGCCGTACAAGACCTCCCCACTACATGAACCTCTCCATCACCGTTGACGGGACCGTGGTGGCTGCCTCCCGCTCTGCAAGGAACCTGGGGGTGGTCCTGGACGACCGGCTGGACTTCAAAGAGCACATCAGGGCGACGGCACGGTCCTGCAGGTTCTTCCTGTACAACATCAGGAGGATTCGACCGTACCTGACCACCTACTCCACCCAGCTTCTTGTCCAGACCATGGTCACCTCACGCGTGGACTACTGCAACTCCTTGCTCGCAAGCCTACCGGCCTGCGCCATTCTGCCTCTTCAACTGATCCAGAATGCAGCTGCCCGGCTTCTGTTCAACCTCCCGAAATTTTCCCATGTAACCCCCCTGCTGAGGTCACTCCACTGGCTGCCAGTTGCAGCCAGGATCAGGTTCAAAGTTCTGACCCTGGCCTACACTGCAGCCAATAGGACAGGCCCCGCCTACCTGCAGGACTTAATCCAGAACTATGTTCCTGCTCGACCACTTCGCTCTTCTACAGCAGGGCGACTCGCGCTTCCCCCCCTCCGTGTCAACGGCTCACGCTCATCCCGACTGTGGAGCTTTTCCACCTTAGCTCCTCAGTGGTGGAATGAACTTCCCATTCCCCTACGTTCTACTCGAACCCTGCCTGCATTCCGTCGAGGCCTGAAGACACACCTCTTCAGACTCCACCTTGACTGATATTCTAACCTAGGAATATCAGTTCCCTGTGTTTACTAGTTCCCTGTGTTTTTCCTGTCTGTTTGTTATAGTTTATAATAGTATTTAGAATAGAAGTGTAGTATAGCTGATTTACCCACAGCTTACTGTGAACTACAGTCAATGTTCATTACTAGGGATAGCTGCTACATTATGGGAAGGATGTGCTTTGTCTTGTCTGTTCTGTAGTGATCTTGATGACACTGCACTTATTGTACGTCGCTTTGGATAAAAGCATCTGCTAAATGAATGTAATGTAATGTAATGTAACAGTACCTGAAAATAAGATTTTGAGAGTCTTTTGATATTGATGGACAGACTTCAGGAAGTAACAGCATGCAAAGGATATGCACCCAAATATTAAATATGATACTTTAAAAATATGTATGATCCAAGGGTTCACATACTTTTTCCAACAAAGCATAATTTTGCTCAATAAATAAATTATAAAAGAATAATGTTTTTTGTGTTTTTTGTTGAGCTGGGTTCACTTTATCAAGTTTTAGGACTTAGATGAAGATGTGATCACATTTTAGATCAAATGTATGCAGATATACAGAAAATTCTAAAGGGTTCACAAACTTTCGAGCAGCACTGTATGTTACGAGTCAAACAAATTTCACAAAAGAAATGTCATTATTGAAATTTCAGTTTATAAATTAGATGCTTATTTCAACACCAACTAAAGACCAATAGAAAAACAAACAAAAATTTAAACAGTGCCTTGTTTTAAAATCACTATTAAAAAGTCACTATTATTGCTTGCTTAAAACTTACAAATGAAACAAGGGTTATGTTTCAATAGACAGACAGCACCATCTAGTGATGCAGGAAAACAATCACATATTCACACCTTCACATCGTCTCACAACTGTCCCCTCAGAACAAAAGAACTCAACTGTTTGTGACTACTAATTATTTACTTTTCATCAATAACCACAAACAATAAAAAAAGATGGGCTGAGGTAGTCTTCGGACACTGAGGAAGATTATATTCACCATACAGTAGCATAATCCTAATAAACTCATGGAAAGTGACACAGAAGCTTGTTAACATAGCTCCATTTATAATAATAATAATAATAATAACTTTGTATAGCACCTTTCATGCAGACTACAGCTCAAAGTGCTTAACAGGAAACATATTAAAGGCAAAAAAAGAGGGAAAGGCACAGCAATCATAATCAGTTATAAAGGTTTAAAACATAGAAACAAGGAGGATAAACTAGAAAAATAAAACAATGTGTATTGAAATGGAAACACCAATAAAATAATATAAAATAAAATATTTAGTATAAAAGAGTCAATGAGTAATGAGTAAAATAAATAAGTTAAATAAAAGATAACAATAAAAATGTTATAAAAAAATAAAATATGAATAAATATCAATGGGTAGAATAAAACGTACGTCACTGGATAAAAGCGTCTGCCAAATAATTGTAATGTAATGTAATGTAATAAAAATTAATTAAAAGCCAAATTAAAAAGAAAGGCTTTGAGCTGCTTTTTAAAATTGCCAACTGAGTGCTATTCTAATGTTTTGTGGTAGAGTGTTCCAGAGTTTTGGTGCATAATAGCAGAAAGCACTCTTGTCACTTTTTTTCTGTTTAACCGCAGGTACATTAAGCCCTCTGTGGATGATCTAAGTGCTCGAGTTGGTACATAAGGTGATAGATCGATTCTAAAAAAAAGAAACTGATAGCCAGCGCAGAGAAGCAAGGACGGGTGTAATATGTTCTCTTTTCTTGGTTTCCGTTAACATTCTTGCAGCAGCGTTCTGGATAACTTGGGCAGGCCGGTAAAAAGTGCATTTATGTGGGTAAAACATATGTACAGTGAACATATTTATCAAAGGCAACAAGCAAAAAAAAAAAAAAAAAAAACTTTACATACCTTGGTGTACCTTGGTGAGACTGGGCCACACCATAACCTTTTCAAAAACAAACAAAAAAATAAGTTTTTTTAACCAATTGCGTATATAATTATATGAAAAGGCACTAAAAAGTCTAGACAAAAAAATATATATATAAATCCAACATTCTTTCAAGGTAGACATGATTTAATTTAGAAACCTTCTATTTTAATCATATACATTTTTGTTGGCCATACTTTACATTAAAGGGATAGTTCGGAATTTTGGACATAATGTCTCATTTACGACTTACCCATGATGTAGTTGATTGATGGAAACCATTTTCAGATAATTCCATGCTGTCCCTTCTTTTGGACATACACACATTGCTAATGCTAGCGCAACTCAAAGGAAACTAGTAGCATCCACTACCAAACGCACTTAAACACTCCACAGTGCACCCAAAGCAAATAAAATACGACGACAGTCTATCTGGGTTATTTTCAGTGATTATACCATCATTTTTGAAGTCAAACTATCGTTGAATCCTTTACTTTGTGCTGACCTATATTCTCTGTGGAGGGTTTAAGTGCGTTTGGTAGTGGATGCTACTAGTTTCCTTAGAGTTGCGCTAGCATTAGCAATGTGTGTATGTCCAAAAGAAGGGACAGCATGGAATTATCTGAAAATGGTTTCCATCAATCAACTACATCATGGGTAAGTCGTAATTGAGACATTATGTCCAAAATTCCGAACTATCCCTTTAACTGTACAGCTACCAACAATAACCTCCACTAGAGGAGACAATACTTTCCCCCAAATGCTTCACTAAACAAAAATAACAGCATCATTAATAAGTGGCATCATTAAGGCAGATTCATCTTAGCCTATAATGCCTCCATCCTCTCCCTTGCCCTCACCTAGACGTGGATCACCCGGAAACTTACAGCCCTGTCATTTACCACTCTGCTCTCTGTCCGTAGTGATGGAACTGCTTTATTCCTATTTTCGCGCTGCCCTCTTTTACCTTTCGTTTTCTTCATTTGAATATCATGCTGTAATTATCACTTATCCCACACAATTCTTCATTGCTGTTTTAAATCATCCACTGGGGCCTTTTGGGAATTTCCTTGATGACATTTGTTCGACGCTCTGCTCACTTCCTTCCCCAAAGACGGCACCCCACCGATCACCTCCCTTCCCCTGCTCTGCTCGCTCAACCTCCCCATGCTGCACTCACCACCTACACGCTAAGCTGCTAACCATCTGGACCTGAACATCATGAGGCACTGTTCCTCCAACCATCTCACGGTGACCCCTCTCCAACGGCCTGACCACCGCTTTGTAGCTCCCGACCTGTCTCCTCCAAACTACCAAACCCCTACCCACCTAAACTCAACCTGGCAATGACTGAAATGCTTGACATCCCGGCCATGTTTCTCCCTCTGGTCTGGGCAACACCACTTTTTTTGGTTTCTTCGAGCGGAAAGAAGCTCAGAGTGGTGCTAGGTGATAAACTTAGCATTTTAGCAACACTGAAAACATTGCAGTGTTGAACCAGGATCGCTATTGTTCGTATAGATTTGTTTAGTGTTCATTGCTAAACTCTGATAAGACAGAGGTAATGGTAGTGGGGCCCAAGTCCCTGAGATGCAAACTATCTGGCTATATGCCTAACATTGATGGAATTTCAATCACTTCAAGTGCTGTCATTAAAGATCTTGGTGTTACATTTGACCCAGATCTCGTATTTGATACACACATTAAAGACATCTCTAGGGTTGCTTTCTAACACTTGAAGAATATCTCAAAAATTTGAAAAATACTGTCCCTACATGATGCTGAAAAGCTAGTCCATTCTTTTGTTACTTCTAGATTAGATTACTGTAATGCTCTTTTGTCTGGATGTGCAAATTCCTCTCTGAAAGGGCTTCAGCTAATTCAAAATACAGCAGCTCGTATTCTCACGAGAACTAGGAGATTTGAACACATCAGCCCAGTGTTAGCTTCACTTCACTGGTTGCCAGTCAAATTTCGAATAGACTATAAGATTCTGTTACTTACCTTTAAAGCCTTACATGGGCTTGCCCCCTTATATTTAAGTGATTTACTTTCCCCTTATAATCCCTCACGAACGCTCCGTTCGCAGGGCGCAGGCCTCCTTGTTATTCCTAGAATAGCTAAAAGTACCATAGGTGGTAGAGCCTTTTCCTATCGTGCTCCTCTCCTATGGAACAAATTGCCTGCTCATGTTCGGGGTGCAGACACTATCAGTTTATTTAAAGCTAGGCTTAAAATCCATCTTTTTAGTCTGTCCTATAGTTGAGGGGCAGGAGTGGGTGGCTGACATTAGCTATAGAGTCTCTGGTGGACTGAGCGGTCAGTGCTGTCACTGGATCATTATTGGTAGTGCTATGTTAAGCTGGACCGGTCATGGTCTGGTGGTTACTGTCTCAAGCCTGCCCTCATGGCTGTATTGGCCCCTGCCTCTGTTTAGCCCTTAGCTATGCTGCCATAGCCTTATTCTGCCGGGGTTTCCTTATCGCACGCAGGCACCTCTGTCTCTCCTGCTCTGCTTGTTCTGCTACCATCTGAACCCCCTAACAATGTTTTTTCTTTTTCCCTGCTCTGGGCACCTGCCCGGAGCTCTAGCCCAAGTTTCCCGAGCCCTTCCCCCGCCCCCCTCCTGGCCCGAAGCTCCAGCCCAAGACCAGCTAGGCACCCCCCACCTGCCACTGCTGATCTCTACATGACAGAGTCATCAGAGTAGAATACCTCCCTATGAAATAATCAACCCATAGGCCAGTGGAGGATGGGCATCCCCCCAATAGCCGGGTTCCTCTCGAGATTTCTTCCCATCTGGGAGTTTTTTCTCGCCACAGTATGAGGGTTTTCTCTCCCTACTAGAGTTTTTACCTCTGCTATCTGGGGGCTTAGAGCTGGCATTTCCCATTTCCCCTTTCTGTTCTGTAAAGCGTCTTTATGACAGTCGTCTGTGAAAAGCGCTATATAAATAAAATTTAATTGAATTGGAGTCAGTGACAGTTGTCAATCAAATATACACTTCTTGCACTTGTCTCTCTTGGGAATATGTTTCCCGCCTCTGAGGAATTACTGTGAACACCAATCCCTGGTCTCTGCACTGTTTGCATTGTAAACTGCTCTTGATACAAGTGTCTGCCAAATGCCAGTAGTGTGGAGTGGATTATAGTGACCTATAGGAACTGTAAAAGACTTTTAAAACCATCCCAAGCTGGCACTCTAACTGCAGAAACACTTGTACATTACCTTCAGATACTAAGACGTATTAAAGTACGGAAATGAATGCTACTTGGTGACGCTTTCATTTTTGCATAAGAAATGTTATGATCATTTTATCATTATCTTTGTTTTTTATTGCTATAAAATAGGATGTTTTAGCTATACCTATTCCAATGCATGAAATGTTGCCATTGCTGTTAAAACATTGCATTTAGTCATTGCAAAAAACTTCTGAAACTGAGAATCTTGTACTTGCAGCCATGTTAGACTGTAAATGTACATTAGCCCTGAAGCATACATTTCCTTACGTTATTACCAAAGCAGACAATGAGCTCTTCTGGGATTTTGTAACTAGTTCAAAATATGTCTATGCACAACATGGCAGTTCAAGGGCATTAACCTCAGGAGCCTAAATATGCCATGATTATAAACAATAAAGGATTACCAAATATTGAATACAATATTATATATATAACCACCTCAAAACCGAGCTTTCATCAACAGAAAGCAAACTTTAATTTGTGATTATTTATAAATTAATACAGGACAACAGCCATTTAAAATCTGCCCCCCACCACATCACTCTACTATATACATTCATATTATATTCTATAGTAGAGCACAGTAGTTACACAGAAGTATTATTATGAATGATTTGTGGTGATCCATCCCAAAAACATTATGCCATATTTCAATAAAAAACACAATACAGAGATTCTGTATAATTTTTTAATTTCAATAGTCGAGACTGATTGACATGCAATCTCCTTTGTAAATGACTTTTATTTTAACGACTGAAATTTATTTACGGACTTGCAGTATACCAATGTGAACCACTATATAATTACAATTAGTAAAATACCACAATGCATGAGAATTGATGCAACATCTGCACATACAGATATTGTCTATATGGGTGTACTCACATGATCACCATTGCCTCACAAAGACCCTAAAGTCAAAATGTGGTCACTGCTTATGAGTAAAATTAATTTACATCGGAGCTACTCATTTCTGGTCCAAAGGGTCTGAAATTAAGCAGGTTTTTTCTCTCTCTTTAAACCACTAGTACTTTCGGAGCTGTGATAATAATTGATGCAGAAAATGACCATTTGAACCTTGGGTTTACGTGTATGGTTCAAAAGACACGTTGCGCACACTGTAGCTGTATACAGCCAACAGGCGAGTAGACCTAAAGTTATCAGAATACAGGCACATTCATACTTACTGTCATACACACAAATATTGGCTCCATTTTAAAAGGGGAGCCAACAGGTTCAGCTCGTAGAGTGCACATGGGACAGAGTCCTGCAGGTCATGTGTACTGAATGACCTAATGCATCCAGTAAAATAAAAAATATATATACATACATATGCAATGATTCTTCCCTTAAACAACACATATAGACACCATCAGTCAGTAGTGCAAAATCGAATGTGGTGAAAGAGTGTCCTGCTTCAATATGGTTTCCTCCCAAGGTCTGCCAGGATTTGCTGTCTCTCATCTTCTGTGGGCATTTCTGGCTTTACTCCGCCCCTTCTCCTCTGTAACATTATCTCATGCTGAGGAGGAGAGAATCAGTTACTGAGCATAGTGAGTTTGAGGCATGACCACCCCAATGTCAAATGGCAGCTCTCCTTTGTTAAAAGAATCATGTCAACTTACATAAGCAAGTACATCAATACCAGCAGCTCCATACGACATTTATTGGGTGACATTTTCCCTGCCTAAACTGGTCGCACTTTAAAAATACTTTTGCATCAATATTCTGTTAATAAATATCAGAATTCCGTCAAGAGAAAAATAAATGTACGACATTTAGAATTCATCAGTGTTACTCCTTCCAACATCTATTGCAGTATAAATTTTCCAATTACAACAACTCCCAAGCAACAATTAGTGTATTAGAAATGGTACAGGTCTATATTTGATCCAGCAATTTAAAAAGTTGCATCAAATTGGATTAAATATGCAAGGCATTATGCAAAGAAAGCAAAGACTCACCCAAAACTTTCTGCAGTTTTTGTATCTCAGGAAATAGGCGGTACACATCTCTTTATTGTAGTTATTGACATCTAAACACTTCCGAGAACCATCGCTTTCCTACAAATACAACAGAAGACACAAATAAATCAATACCTTGCAAAGATAGCTGGGTCCCATGAGCCACATGAGCATAAAAAATATTATTGTGTCACATGAGCATAAAAATATTATCTCCAATAATAACAAAACATTGAATGCATAATGTATATAGTCAATTATTTACCTCAATGCATGGATTGCTATCGTGGTCTCTAAGTTTCCGGACAATCGAAGTCATCTTGAACACATTACAATCTGAAAATTTAAAAGGACAGGTCTCTAATTCATACAGTAGGCTGTACGGCACAATGCACAATTTCATAATTTACTAATGCATTGAAAATACAATTCAAGTAAATCCACGGTTAAAGTTAAGCAGAATTTGTACACAAGATTGCCATTTTCTTTACAACATGTTATGTTATGCGCGTTAAAACATTGGAAATTTAACACGCAGCATACTGTATCATTCATCACAAATTTTCATCATTACCCAAAGAATCCTCGAACACAGAAATTGTATGAAGAAGGTTCAGTGATTTACTTGGCTGTACAAATAATAATAATAATAATAAACTACTAGCAAGATGCATCACACATGTATGTCAATTTTATTTTGTATTTGTATTTGTTTATTTTATTTTTTTAAAATGCAGCCTTGTTTTGATCAAAGCAGTTGTTTCTAAGACTTGTCTCGTTGTGATGAGACTAGCCAGAGTTAAAAACCTCTCTTCTTTAACAGCAATATATTTAACATTTTATGCGCTTACTTCAAGGAAATGTGTTACCCTGTAATACCGGAATCTTTAATGGTTAAAAAATGCATAAGATGCAAAGCTATTTCATTAAACATTAATAAGCCAAGACTTGCAGTCGTGTCTGTTAATAGGGAAATGTACAGCCTGCATTTTAGAGATTCAGTAGGCCTACCACTTCAAGCTTTCATAGCAATACCCAAAGTGTAAATACATATGAATAGACAATCTTCAGTTGCACATGACAGAGAATTAGGATGTGAAGTGACTAACAAAAAAAGAGGCAGACATAATTTGAGAGAAAATGTGATTCTTTTATTAAAATGTGTTTTTTGTGAAAGGTACAAATAAATGTTCCAAGGGCACATACTAGCCTACATGCATCTTCTCCATAAACTAGTCTACATATTAGAATTCCATACTAAACAGACATGTTCTTAAGAAAGCTCAAAGAAAATATGACCTCCACTGTATGTTTTGTATACGTTATCTTTATAAATCATGATGTTCAAGGAGATATTGAGAACATTTTTGAGAGTCACTTTTTGATTGAAAAATGGCACCACGAAAAATTCCAGTGTGGGTTCTAGATCGCATCGATATGGATTCCTGACCTTCCAGATTGTGCTTCAAAGGCTCAAACCTTTAATAGGGATATAACAAAACGGTTTGGAGCAGTGATTCATGAACCTTACTAGGACTAGAGCTGCCCTGTGCTGTGAATCACTGAAGAGAACGAAAGAAAAACGTATCTCCAAAGCAGAGGTTCAAAATGAGTGTCACTGCTGATTATACAGTAGCTTTATCCACAACTATACCGCGATGTATGGGCTAGCCTAACGTTAGTTTCCTGCAATCAGTGTATCAGCAGAGAAAGTAATGCATGTTTCATTATTAATCATTTAGTTTACATATAGCCTATACTTTTCACCTTTAGACCTTTAACGTTATTCTTGCAGTAGGCCTATACTTTCAGACTTGTTGCATACCACTGTTACAGCTCCAGCAAGCAAGGCTATCTGTCACTTAACTAATTAGCCAGCGTTAGCAAGCTTGCTTCTGTATGCTACGTTAACGTTATCCAGCTGAGAAGGTCAGAATATTACTTTAACGTTAGTTTTGCACACGATGACACAGAGCAGTGGGCAATATGCAAGATTGAATATGCACGCTACGCTAGCTCAACAGTCACAAACTACAAAAAACTGATCACCGTAGGACAATTCATTCGCTGAAAATCACCTGAAGTATTGTATTTTGTAAAAACATAAACTGGTCTATGCCTACCATGTTTTTAACATTACACCGATCATAAGTTACCAACAGACGTTAACGTTAGCTATCCTAGCTAGGAGGCGACGTGCACGTCACCTTGGCGAAATTAACTAATGCTACGGCTAACTATAAATGTGGCTAGTTCGCGTCTATGAAATATCTCAACAAGCTTACTATGCTAACTATCTTTCAAATGTAGATTTGGTTAACTAGCTAACGATAGTCTTGCTCTCTTTTACAACTGTTAACTGCAAGCTAACTGACTTCTCAACGTCACACAGAGGACGTTGCTGATTTTACTAAACTGTATAGCTGAAGTCATGTTAAGCCTCACGTTAGCATGCCAGCCTAGCTAGCCTTCACGAGAGATTTATGTGCGTAATATGTGCGTAATTTGCAGACGCACAACCTTCACGAATAGCGCAAAAATACTTTAAATATAGAAATAGATTGCTACATTTTCCCCGAACCACATTTCGTATGACTGGATGCGAACTGGCTTGATTGCAATTGTTCATCTAACCTCGCCGCACACTTACATTGCTGCTCAGTCGCACCAATCTTGCATATTCACTTTCAAGCCAGTTGGGACGTCATTTACCAACACGGGACAACCAAACTCCACAGATGAACGCCTTGTATTAATAGAAAGTTATACTGACCAACCACTGTACCACAAAAAATAAGATTGGCTGTCATGAAGTTAATTGACACTCAAAGCAGCCAATAGAAATATTAAAACAAAATTAATAGCCCACCTTTCGTTAAACATAAAATCATAACTACTTAATTGCGATTGACAATAGCACTAGCGAGTCAGAATTGTCTTCTTTAAAAAATGGGACCAATAATGATACAAGATTGCTAAAATGGCAGGACCCTAAGCAAATAGAAAATAAGAGATGGGAGGTACTTAGAATAGGCGTGGTCAAGGCAAATGTTTGGTTTCACCGCAGCGCATACACAATGGCTGCTGGAAAGAGGCGAAAGCAAACAATTTTCAGGCCCGCCGCGTCCAGCAAAAAATATGAGAAAAAAATTATTAAAAATTCGGAAAATAGTTGAAAGTCAAGAAAAAGACCGTAGAAAGGATGTTAAGGCTCCCGCGGTAAGTTTGGCGCAAATTAAGTAAATTGTTACTTCCTTCTTGAATTAAAATATCGGGGTTATTCAAATTATGGGAGAGGGGTGAGCAGGGAAAAAAGTTTGCGTTAATCAGCCCCCTGTTTGGGACCTCAGAGAAAGCCAAAGGAAGACATAAATATGAAGAAAATTTAAATAAATTGTGTTAAAAGTTAGTGTCATATCACGTCGCACGTCAATTCATGTCAACCATCAGAGGGAATCAGTGGTGTAATAAAAAGTTGCAAAAAAGTTTTGGAAAGATAGTTAGCTTAAGTTTTTTTTTTCCTCCTGAATATAATAACAACACTGCTGACATCCGAACGGGGAACACAAACCAGACTAATTTTAGAAAATGATTTTAAATGCACGTTCTCTGCACAGTACTTCAGTTTTGACATATGTGTACACAAATAAATGTGTGTAGCCTATACATATACGCTTGTCGATAGCAGAAAGTTGGCATTTTCCTGTCTGCATTTAAAAATGAAATATAATGAATGTCATTTAATTTGAATATATTTTTAAAAAACAGTCGGTCAAAGCTGGTTATTTGGGAATTATTTTAGAGTATGGCTACTTCAGAAGTTATAGGCTAGTGCAGCAATGGGAAAGCTAGCTAAACAGATTAGTAACGAATAAGAGAAGTTGCTTGTCAATATCATAAACAACCAAAATGGAGGGAGAACTGAAGGGAAACTAATTAGGCTATGCTAAACATTTGCTCAGAGATGCGTTCACTTCAATTCTTTAGCCTATCTATGGACACCGTTATCAACTTCCAGTACATAGCTTGATATGTAAAATATTGCCTGTTAACGATAATGTCTTGTTTTCCATCAAGATCAATATCTTCAAATCTTTTATATCGTAACAATTCACTAATTGGCCGTGCACTGCAGAAATTAAAGAGTGAATGACAAGGTTGCCTTTGGAATCCTTATTTTGTTTTGATGGGACTTGTTTCATAAGTGGTTAGCTCTGTGTAGCCTGTAGCCCATGTTCTTTGCTTGGCAAACTTGCTGTATTCTTTTGAAACGATTAGTAGGCTATTCTAGGTGGTTTATGAGTTGCTTTACAATTATGCACACTTGTAGGCTATATAGTGGAATGATTCTCCATATTTGCAGTTGAAATGCTGTATTTTAGGTTGAATATGCATGTTAAGTAATCAAAAATTTAAGGACAGTAGCCAAAGCATGGCATAACACGATGTGTGGAGTTGCACTGTTTTTGAGCGTGCTTTTCCCAACCAATGCATCATTTT
Organism: Synaphobranchus kaupii; assembly: GCA_029718625.1. Taxonomy (NCBI): domain Eukaryota; kingdom Metazoa; phylum Chordata; class Actinopteri; order Anguilliformes; family Synaphobranchidae; genus Synaphobranchus; species Synaphobranchus kaupii. Next base: position 116,472,786 of record CM056377.1, read on the forward strand.
TATTTCGACTACAATCTATACATGCAGCAATATCGTTCACGCTTAAATTTCATGTTGGATGCCAGGAGAATTAATCGATGGCTGTTGTGAATACTTTGAAGTACTGCCGATGTTAGTTTCACGTGGGAACGAGGAGTTTTGCATCTTAAAGAGACAGTACCATTATTATTGCTGCAGTGTTTTTGCACATCGCTTATTTTTGGATTCACAATGTTGTTATACAGGGGTATTCTTTGAATTCTTTGACATTGAACCAATAAAAGTAACCACGTTTCCATCAAGTTTATTTGCGCAAGCTACTCTAGATATAAATGTACGAGACGATATTGTTTATTGTAAATGCTGTTTCTAAAAACAAGATGTGTGTTTAAATGTTTTCAGAATATTTGCCTATGTTTTGACATAAAAGTCGATTTCATGTGTTTTTCCTTTTCAGCATGCATTGATATACGAGGTACTCATCTGTTATCCTCTGTGGGCTTCTGTATTAATTAGCTTAAACCTACAATGTTGTATATCATTAAAGATACTTTGAAGAATCATATCATTAAAACTAAAATGCTTTACCCAGTCCTCGCTTTCACAATTGTCAATATATGATCCAAGTAATTCTTCCATTTTAATTGATTATAGCATCTTGTTGATTGTGTCAGAGCATCTTGGTTTTTTGATTTGGGAGAAATTTGATTCAACAGCTTCTATGCCTTACTAGATAGTTCTTAATGGGATGTAGCTGTGTAGTTTCTCAAGAATTGTTGTTTGAATTGCTGTCAGTTGGTTATTTTATCTTGGACAACTAAATTAAATGTAGCTACAATTAATCCATTGTGTAAGTTCTGGAATCAGCCATGTTGTGGAAGTAACTTTTAAATAGCATTTAGATAATTACCTGGTTAATGTTCAATTGTATAATTTAATGCAACCAAAGAATGTGACATTTCAACATGGGCTAGCTTGTTTTTCCTTTACAAAGAAACAGTATAGAAGTTGTAACATTCGTAGTATCTTGGTAATTGTAACCCCATCAAGGTAATTTCAAGTTTATCATGTTTTTTGTTGGATGTGTCTGACAGATGTTTAAAATATTGTAAAAACATATGATTACATATTGTGTCATTAATAGTTAAAAGTCTTTGGTTGTTCTGATGCTGGATGAAGTCAGGGATGAATGTATGGCACAAGTGGCAGTGTTCTTTGTGTTTCAGTGATTCTGGTATCTGAGAACCTAATATATTTAATCTGTGATTCAAAAGCTGGCTACTTAAAATGAACATTTCAGGTATAACAACTGACAGGTTGTTTATGCAGATTTGAAGTTGCACAAGGGAATGATCTCAGTGCCATCTTTACCTTAATTATATTCATCATATTTTGCAACACTTTTCTAAAAACAAGAACTGGACCAGGTTTTTTTTTGTTCCATTTAAAGTATTTGTATTAGTACATAATCTTGAATGAAATTGCATTATTTGAGCAGCATAAACATGTTTTTACATGAATAAATCAAATTGTTCCAACAAATGAAATTATTCAGAGACTTATGGGAATGGATAAAATAGGTAAATAAATATAGGTATTTTCACAGATGCTAACCGATGCAGATTATGAAGACCTTTCATTTGTCAGGTTGATGTGCTTACTTAATTGTGCAATGTATTAAAAATCAGTCAGTATTAGTTCCAGTGTTCTGTGGGATAAGGAACATGTTTCTCAGAGTTCCATTTCAAAGTTATTATATCCTGTGTCAAACAAAAATATGTGTTACCCTATTTTGTATGCATGGATAATTTAAATCAAATTTTCATCTTCAGACAGGACTGAAAGATAAATGCACAATATTCATGTGCATGATGTATAAAAATGGGGCCTATATAAAAATAGTTCAGATTAGTACATAGAAATTAATAGATCTAAATAAGTAAAATGTAAAATGTTTGTAGCATATTAAAAATGTGTAGTAAAAGGTACATTTTATTGGAAAGATTCTCTGTTTCTTAATGATTTCTTATTTTCTTATTCATGTTGATGTTCCCCATGCTTTCAAATGATATTCAGTTTAGTATTATTTGTAAAACAGTACTGTATCCATATACCTTAGATTTTTTAGGCAGACATACTGTAAGATAATGAGTTATTTATAAATTTATAAAGCTTTTAATATTATTCCACTTTATATGGTTACTTTTGAACTCATTAGTCCTGTTTTAGTAACTTTTTTTTTTAAATCCAAGTGGTATAATAATTATTATATGTTTACACTTAACATTATTTATGTAAATTTAAACATTTAGTTTATATCGGAATTATATAGTATTAAGTTCCAGTTTACCTAAGTCTAGTTTCAGTGTATTAAGTTTTGACTCATTTACAGACTTTTTCACTTAACTAGTAACCTGTATTGTGCTTTGACACAAATCACATGTTATCATTAGTAACTTCATAGCTATAAATTCAAACATTTTCCTTGAAACTTTTAGTTAAATAATTTTAATTAAGTTGAGAATGTGACATGTGAAATCAATGTGAAAAGTGCTCTGTGATTGTACAGAAATGTGCCAAGACTGAATTTCTGAAACCATATATAAGTTGCATCCGTTGAATTATTTTTATAGGTTATTACAAACAATGTGGAAAATGTATAATTATAGTTAAAATAATAAAAATAAATTAAAATAATCAGACTCATGCTTTTTAAGTTTATAAGCAATATAGTTTTCTTTTCTTTTTAAATGTATAATTGTTAATCGTCTTTTGTGATAGGAGCTTTAAATTCCAGACTTACAATGCAAATACTGGCTGGTGCTTTCAGTTTTGCCATTTCTGAATTTATAAAGAAGTCTGTGACTTATTTATAAATTAATACAATACCCGTCTTAAACGTTATGAACAAGTCCAATCAACCAAAAGTTGTGTCTTCATATTTGTATATATTTTACTGCAACAAAATAATTTTAATGAACTTGCAAGAGAATCAGGAAGTACAGTAACATTAAATTACATCACAAGCCAATACAAACCTATGATGTAGACTTTTGATCTCCCATAATTCAAGTTACAATGACTAAGGAAAGTACAGGCAAACAGGACTTGAGGAATGGTTTTATACTGAGAAGACAAGACTGATCAGGTGCTGAGCTGCGCTCGTGAAACAAGGGATTTCCATAGTTATATTTGATACGTGATTTTATCCAGCTAATAATCAGGGTTTTCATGTGTATATATGTATGTATGTATGTATATATATATATATATATATACCTGAAGGATGCTAGTTCCATAAAATGTCATAAAACTTAAAACAAGATATGCATAGCTTATTTATTTAAAGAGTCATGCATGTTTGTTGCCATGCTTTCATAAACGTATAGTCATCTACAAGCTAAGTTCCCATAATTAGGACAATTTTAAGTAAAACAGATTTAATATGACAGTTATCACAAATGGAAGAAATGCTTCTCCCCTCCTTATCTGTGGCCACCTTAGTAAGTAAAAAAACTGGATATTAAATGAAAATTTGTAAGCATTGATTCCAAATGGGAACCTGAATTGACATTGTACAATGATTAAAGCACAGAGACAAGCTGATTACAAAGGGAGAAGTACGATATGAAAGCTGCTCGACTATTGGAGAGCATTTAATGATGTCACACTTCCAAAATGTTCCCTTTTCATACTGAAGTTCTTTTGCATACATAGTTTGTAGGTGGGATTCATATATGAGTTGTCTGTAGTTTGAACATGGTTGTGTTTTTCTCAATGTAAAAACAGTAAACATAAAGTTGCTAGGCTATTTAAGCAGTGGTAATTATTTGAACTGGATTAATTACAGTGGAGTTGGCATGACATTGTGGTTCCAGATATCCTAGACTTCTTCCAGCTTTCCACATGGTTTTGCAGCCATGGTCTTCAACCTGAAATGCTTCTAGCATCTCAAAAGGTTCACTTGGTCGACTTTAATATCAAGAAATAAAGAAGGGAGCGCTCTCCAAGCAAATCACATCACAAATCTAGATTCCTTCCCAGTACAAAACTTCATAACAGTTTTTGTTTTGTTTTTCTTAGATTCTCAACCATGGGAAGTATTATGGTCTGGTCATCTTCGAGTATATTTAGATGAGCACATCAAAGAAGAGTGTCCTTGTTCTTCCATCAGGTGTGCTTTAACATATGTTAAGTAGTTTCATCTTAGTTATCGGTTTGATGTGGATACACTAAGGATGTGTCCCTTGAAGATGCCATCTTGGCAAAGGATACAATTACTGAATAGCTTCAGCAATAGAGGGAGGAGCTTTGGATGGCTAGGCTGTGTTAATGGCCAACAGTGCAAAAGTACAGTACAAAAGCGACTGTGATATCTGCTTTGAAATGGCAGATGCCTCTTTCATTACTATACATTTGAGTATTACAGAACAATCGATATTAATGTATTACTGTTTTGATTGCTCTTTCTCTTTCTCTTCCAGGTCCCTCAGAGCTCACATTGTTGATCATATGAAACTGGAGAGTGTTCCCAAAGCACAAACATTTACAATAACTGGGCAGAACATAGTTGTCCAACTCGTAGGCCGGCCTTAGGCTGCAATGGCCACGGTAATACCTGGGGATTTAGAAGAAGTTAAGGATACCCAGAGGGTCCTGTCGACCACAGGGAAGCGTAAGAGAAGTGAAGGCAAACCCAGGAAAAATTTCCCCTGCCAGCTGTGTGAGAAGGCCTTTAACAGTGTTGAGAAATTGAAGGTCCACTCTTACTCACATACAGGCGAGCGTCCATACCAGTGTACACACCAGGATTGCAGCAAGGCCTTTGTTTCTAAGTACAAGCTGCTAAGGTATTGAATCTCTTTCAGGCTCAGCTATAGTAGCTAAAGCTTGTGTAGTCATAACATCATAAACCGACAGACTTTCTCTGTTCAGTAAGCTGCATATTCATTTTAATCAAATGAGTGAGTTCAAAATATGTCAGCAGAATTTGAGTAAGATGCAATTTTAAACTTATACTGGACATACAACAGTATTAGAGGATGTTAGGAATTTTATGCTATTTTTAAGCATTTAAAGTCAAGCAATAGTATTAATTGAATGCTTTAAAATAATGTATATATCAAACTGTTGGACAAGCTAATTATCCAGTTCTTTTAATGCATTTATATTTGATATATTGAAAAGTTGATGTAAAAGGTATGACTTTTTAGACATTTTACAGCTTAGATTGTTAAGGAACGGCATGGCAGCCATTGCTGTTATCTGATTTCAGTAACCCCACATTATACTTATATTTTTTAAAGAATAAATGAATACATTGCTCAAAACCAATTGCTTACAGATTATATCTATGTTTAAAGGCATATGGCTACTCATTCTCCAGAGAAAACCCACAAGTGTAATTATTGTGAGAAAATGTTCCATCGAAAGGACCACCTAAAGAATCACCTCCACACACACGATCCAAACAAAGAGGCGTTCACCTGTGAAGAATGCGGCAAGAACTACAACACAAAGCTGGGCTTCAAGCGCCACCTGGCCTTACACGCTGCCAACAACGGCGACCTCACCTGCAAGGTCTGCCAGCAGACGTTTGCCAGTACGGGCGTGCTACTGGAGCACCTGAAGACTCACGCTGGGAAGTCTTCAGGTGGGACCAAAGAGAAGAAGCACCAGTGCGAAGACTGCGACCGCCGCTTCTACACCCGCAAGGACGTTCGAAGGCACATGGTGGTGCACACTGGGAGGAAGGACTTCCTCTGCCAGTACTGCGCACAGAGGTTTGGCCGCAAGGACCATCTCACCCGACACATGAAGAAAAGCCACACGCAAGAACTACTAAAAGTCAAAACGGAGCCCATGGACCTCTTGGATCCATTCTCCTGTAACATAACTGTGCCAGTCAAAGACGAATTGCATTCGATGATGTCAATATCTTCCAGTGAGCTTGCCTCGAAGCCATTTGCCAATACTTTGCAGCTGAACATCTACAACACCCAGATCCAGTCCATGCAGAGCAGTGGACCGCCACACCAAATGGTCTCCACGACCCTGCCTTTAGGGATGACCTGTCCCCTAGACATGGACTCGACTGTCCACCCCTCCCACCAGTTCTCTTTAAAATACCAGCTTGGTTCTACCTCGTATGCTCTTTCCATGCCGGACAAAGAACAGCCATTAAAGGGAGAAATAGAAAGCTATCTAATGGAACTACAAAGCAATATGCCGTCATCGTCGGGGGACACGCCGATCACTGCTTCAAAACTAGAGTTAGAGTCCCAGGTAGGGGGTCTCGACGAGACGTCGGAGGACGTCTCGCTCCCAAAAATCTCGGGTGTTCCCTTGGCCAGTGAATCCCTTCACTCCTCCTCCTTAGACTTCTCCCAGCTGTTTAACTTCCTCCCTTTGAACGGGCCCCCGTACAGCCAGTCTGTTCCGGGGGGAGGCCTCGGCATCGGCTACCCCCAAGAGGAGGCACTCTCTCTCCCCCAGCTCCCCTCGCAGTCCCACGAGCCCCAGGACCCCGGAAGCGGGGGGGTGTGCGTCAGCCCCCTCCACGGGCTGTCCTCGTCGTTCGCATCCAACTTAAACTCCACGACCACCCTGCCTCGCTTTCATCAAGCTTTTCAGTAACAGTCCGGGGCTCTGCCACAAAATGTATGTATCTGCCAAATCTTTTGAAGCCAGTAACATATTCTGTCTACACAAATATACATCACACATATTATGTATATGTATGTGTATTCACACATATATACACACAAACATACCTATTTTTATATTTAAATGTCTACATAAACATATATTGATATTTGGATATCTATGTCAATATATATCTAAATATGTATTGATACATATATAGGGATAAATTGTTCAAAAGTGACAGGAATGTGGTTTGGCTCAACCACATAACACAACCCACACACATTTTCATATTTTCCTTTCAATTCAGTATTAAATTGAATACTCATTTGCAGCCACCACTATCATTTTCATATCAAGGACACACCTGTTAAGATATGACTCCTACAATCAAATGGTTGTTTTTTTAAATAGGATTTTGGATTTGGAGAGGTTTGTTTAAATAAATATACTTAGGAATGTGGTTGCAGTGATATTAGCACAACTCAACCTCCCTACCTTATAGCAGTTTGTTTAGTATATAGGTCTTTTTAAACAATGTTTTCAGATAGCACTTTGAACTTATAGTGGAGCTCTAAATCCCATTACATTTATTGATTTTAAATGTTGTAGGTAAATTATAAGCTTTTAAATCATGAGGTACTAAAAAGCCCCATGTGATGTTAGCATTTGCTAGGCCTCTTCAAAACCAAAACCAACCAAAAATATATTTAAGAGCCAAGTAGAATGTTTTGTTTTGTCTGAATTGTTTTATGTGATGCTGCTGCTCAGTACCCTCTCAAACACTTAAAATATGAAATATGACACTAAGTGAAGATATTGTTGCTCTGCTTATTTTCAATATGTATAAAGGGACTAGACATACTAGACATAAAAAAAGTTTAAAAAGACAAAAACTCTATACTCATTTTGCAGCACTGCAAACATGAGCATGTTTTTGCGGGTGGACCTTCCATATTCAACAGGCGATTAGTCATGATTGAGCTCTTTAAAACAGGGGGGGGGGGGGGGGGGGGGGTGTTCACTTTAAGCATTGGATCAGTTGTGCTGCAAATTTTACCATTGGAATATGAGGAAGTGAGCTATATTGAAGTCAGGACTGCTGCCATTAATCAGTATATACCATTGTATTCACATATACTGCATGAAAAAAGGTAGGCCCAGCCCTTACATGAAACCCCTAATATTTTGCCAGCCAAATATGTTCTCAAAATAAGCAGTTGTAGGCAAATATCTGGACTCTATGAAACATGTATGTACGTATGTTTTTTTTTTTTTGTGTGTGTGTGTTTATGCTAACTTACATTTTTGTTTGTTGTTAGCTGAAGGTTTTAAATGTGTAGTGGAGATGTGATTTATCCCACTAAAACAATTGTCTGGGAGAATGTGCAGAAGGTTGCAAAAATGTGGTTTGGCCTGTCTACAGCTATTAATTTACTCTGTATTAGTACTTACCTGTGTGAGTGTTTGTGTGAATGGAGGAACTGTGTGCTTACATATGCATAAATGGTGATGAAGTTGGCTTATTGTTATAATGTATGTCTATAAAGTGTGATGTTTGGGTAAGATAATTATCGCAGCTATGAGAAGTGGCACTCCTTAAATTTTGCCACTTGACTACTGCAGTAACAAAGGGAGATGCCGCGGCATTAACTCTCAAATAGTTTAATCATTGAAATTACTGGAATGAAATGAATGTTGCGATAGGGCGAACAAAAAGGCGATCTACTGTGAAACCACCATGCCATTGTTTACCTGATCTTACGCTGGCAAAACACCATTTTATTTAAGGCTGTAGAGGGAAAAAAGGTGGGGTGGGGGGGGGGGGGGGTTATGTGAAGGTATAGATTACAATAGATACAAAGATGTCAGACATCTATGTATTAAAATATGAGCATAAAAGCACTTTTATATTTTAAGATTTTATTAAACAAATATTATACGCATTGTTTGTATTGACTTAATGTAACCAAGAATGTTGACTGTAATACTGTGCGCTTCTATATTATAATAGCTATCCTTAAATTGAAATGGGCTACCCAGAAGGTTGATTCTCTATGCTTCAGGTAATCCAGGCAATATATCCGGACTGCCAAATTATATCCGGTTATTCTTGTGAAGAAAGGCAAAGCTTTGATTCACATGCCACCGTGAAACAGTAAGTACCTGTATTGCTAGAACGATAACCCACCATCACCACAGATCCATTGTTTAAAGGAGGCTCTGACTTGCGTATAATGAAAAGGCCAACTTTATGATCATTGGATACAGCAGTGCTGTTAATTACAAATTACTCAGTGACCGAAATGTTAACGGGTCTTATTTTCTCTCAAGGTATCTTAACCAAAAATGACCAGGTTTGATGGCAGAATGGCAGAGAAAGATGCTTTTTATTATTTTTTATTAAACAGGGAACGTGGGGTGTCTTCCATCCTCCCTTATTGAATTCTCTCCGAGTTTAAATAATTATTTAATTATTGCTCTGTCCCAGGATTCTACAACTTTTCCCTAAGCTCAGCAATTTAGATGGTAAATGGAAAAAGATGACTGGCTTTACTGCTTAAATTTCTTAGTCACAATTAAGGCCTCAAAGCAAGAGCATTGAACAGCCCCCATACTTCTAAAATAATACGCTGTATGGTTCATAGGATATAGTATGAGATGAGGATATGACCATATTATTAAATCCCTGCAAATGATGAAAAATGAAGAGATGCTTTAATATTTTCTAACAAGTGTTTATGATCACAATCTATAACTGTAGGCACTTACAGGGTTTCGTATTGTGTATATTTAATTTATCCTAAATAGAACATAAGGACTTTTAACTAGCACTGAGCGATGCATTTTGTGCCATTGTAATGGATAATTACATCAAACTTAAAATACTGCTTGATTAAGAACCAAATGACATTCCAGTGCTTTTCTGTGCAAGATACTGTAACTGAGGAATGTTGTAGAACAGATTCTGCCATCTGACAGTTTTCATTGAAGCTATGCCTATGAGGTCAAACTGGTTAGCTGAGTTTGTTTGAGGATTCATCACCTTCAATTTGCTGTAATACCAGAGAAATTGGTACATTTGTCAAAACATACTTTTGAATGAACACTAAAACATATAGCACTGTCTGTGTGCATATGTGTGTGTGTGTGTGTGTGTGTGTGTCTGTGTGCATGCATTTGAATGCTTGTGAATTTTTGTGATTCTTTTGCAAGTGTGTAAGCACTCAGAAAATGTGTTCCATATAGAATTGTATTTTTATTATCAAAAATACTGTGCAAGAAACTTGTTACTTTGAAGAGATACAGCGGATTCAGTTTTTTTGATTGGTCCAAATTCAGCTAGTCATTGAATTCTAAACTGTTTTACAAAACCCTTTGATGTTATACTACAGACCCTGAAAGATGTCTAGCTCTGTAGTTTCAATTTGGTACTCATAATTCTTTGTTTTGTAGTGCAAAGGTTTTGTAGTATTTTCCCTTCTTAGTTCTGTTTATGCAGTGTCTGCAAGGAAGGACCTCACAACTCTGAACCTCATTCACTTCAGTGCAGTGCCACCAATCAAAAGCAATCGGTCTGTGTGTCTAGCATTTAAGTGTGGGAATTTGGCAAAAAGGTTTTTTTCCTCTCCTTTACCTTTTTAAAAGCTCATTTCTTTCTTCCCATCGTCTATAACCATAAATTATATCTGTACACATATACTATAGGTAACATTTTGAAAACCTGTTATTCTATATATTCCATGTAATTTGCATATTTCGATTTGTATTCCTAGAAATGCTATTTGAAAACCTGAAAAGTTTTCTCTCCATTATTCTTGATGCATAGAACATGTGCGTGTATATGTGTATTCATGTAATTTGTGAACGTGTCCATCTCAAGATTTGCCATGATCATTATCCCAATAGAAACACACTACCTATGATGTTTCCATGAAAGATAATTCCTTATACTTGTGTGTGCTATTAGCTACAGATTCTCTTCTCCGCTGTTTTATCCTGGGCTTTGAGTGTTTCCATCACCTTTTCAAATATTACTGCAAATGGAATACAGTTGGCATGGATATTGGTTTAATTATGATAATAATTATAACTTGCAGTCAGTGGGTGATATTCCTCTGATCTGTTGACTGTCACCTGGCCGATTTCCACCTATATGTCCCGTTACTTCTTAATGCAAGAAAAACACACCTTGACGAATCCCCCACACCGTTTTTGTCATCCCTAATTAGGAGATTTTTGGGAGATAATTAAAAAATATATTATGAGCCACATTTTGTGTCATAGGAAGGTATTGAATGTCTGTTCTTCTTCTTTGATATTGGTTTAGACGTGCTATATCTTGAAGGTATGTGGTTTTATTAAAAAAATGCTTGGTTAGCCTCTATATAGGGCATATTTGAATTATAGCACTTTCTGAGATTGAATGCCTTTGTGAGTTCTCATGAACATTTTTATTGTTAAAGAACCTTTATTATAAATGGTATGTGCCTGTAGATGTCATATTTAGCTCTTTAGAGAAAATGTTAACGTGTATATACAATGCTAAAAGTTTCTATTTTTACAGGTACAGTTTTTACAGTGTTTTTACTATCAGTGTCATTTTTGCTTTACTTGCACAAAACTTCTGTGTCTCTCCCTTAAGGGTGTTAAGTTAATGTAGAAGGTTTTTTTTTTAGGTTTTTTTTTTTTACTTTGCCATTGTCTACAATTGATAACACAACATTCCTTGGGATGCAAATACAAAACAGTCTTGTTGTTTCTTCATGGCATATTCTTTAAATTTCACATCTATCTTTTGCCCCCTTATTTTGTAAGTCAGTTATCAGGTATGTGCTTAAATACAATAGCAATCCTATAGTGCATTGAATGGCAAGCTTCATACATTTCCAAGTGCTGCATTGATGTACTGTGTGTATTTCACGTAGTAAAGAAATTCTTACCGATATCTCATTTGAACATTTTGCCATATTTTACCATTACCATTGTCATTGCATCTCTGATCATTTAAGGATTTCACATTACATTATTGAATAGACATCTTCTTCAAATATCGCCCCAGAGCAAATGGGTTCCTGAATTGGCAACAGTGTGTTTCATGGCCTCATTGGTTTGTATAGTACTTATTGTACCCTAAACCTAAAATTATGCGCATTCCAAAACACAAGTGAAATATGCCATTAGCATGTAGATATTTTACTCAAAAAGTAAAATATATCTACTGGTCTCAACAGCAAGAAAATTATCACTAAATTATCAACTTTAAGGTTGGTGCGGTTCACATCTCTGAAAATCCAGTTTGGTTTAATTTTGTAGGGGATGATGGCTTCTGGAATTTGTAATCCTTCAGTGAGAGACACAGACCTTTAGCAATTCATGTCAACTTTCAATATAAGCTTCAGTGGTACAAGAGAACCATATTGAATGTGTATGTTAGAAACACTCCTGCAATATTTTGGTATTGGATCAAGCTGCTAATGTATTTTTCATAAAGCTCCTAATGGTGCTACAGACCTCTTTTTTTTTTCTTGTTCATTTTTAGGGGGCCAAGCACCACAGGTGTACAGGCACCCTACTGTTTTTGTTTGTTTTGTGTGTGTTTTTTTGTTTGTTTTTACAAAATATTGATTTAAGCTGAATGGACAGAGATTGTGCTTAGTTGTATCATATATTTTTGTACTGTGACTTGTGTGGTCTTTTATGGACTTATCTGTAATATCACAAGATGCTCTGGTGCACTTGAGACAGTGTCTGTGCATATAGCTACCCAGAGGGGATGATTGAGTGAACTCTCCATCAAGCACAGTTTTCAGGAGGGAATGAGGTGGGGCGACTTCGCCCGAGAGCACCGTCAAAATGACTGAAATGGAAAGAAAGGTTGACATTGGTGAAGCATCTCTCCACTGTAGGTGTTGGAAATTAGTGTGAATTACAGAGCAATGGATTTGTTCAGAGGGAACCTGCATTCCAGCCGTGTCATCGTCATCGTTTGTTCCTTTCATCACATTTCAGTAATGCCATCCTGTGATTTTTGGACTCGTGTTGCTAATCGTGTATATTTTACTTAAATGTATTTTACAAACTACTGTTGTATTTGTATAAATATAGACAAAATAATTCATATATCTGTGTATAAGCTGTGTAAAATAGAAATTACTTAACGCTGCAGCTTTCATCAACTTCCTAACATTTACATCATCCAAAGAGACAGATTATTTATTGTCTGGCAAATAACATGATTTGTCCCCCCCCCCCCACCCCCCCCCCCCCCCCCCCCCCCATACTACTTTGCTGCTATTAAACAATAGAGCTGCAGTTTACAGCCTACAGTGTTATTACTGTGTAAACAGTATATGAAAAGTTCAATAAACATACCAGAAGGATTCAGTTCGTGTGATGTCAAATCTGGCTCCATTAACACTTTGTGTATGTGGGATGCATGAGTTATTTACATCCATACTTAAATTTCATAATTATCTGGAAGGTTTCTGTACGTGCAATTAATACTTACCAGCCATTTTGTCATTTAATCAGCTGAAATATGAGCATTTAATAGTGAATCCTATTTGTGTATAAAAGAGCTGGTGCATTATTTTCCTTAGAAATGCAAGCATGACACATCATTGGGAAATGCATTTTAAAGCACAGGCCTGTAAAACATGACTGAGGTATCAAACGAGCCTCAAAACATCACTGCTGCCAAATATGCAATAGATATGGATGGATCACTTTAAGGGTTGTTTCTTCTGACTCATTTTCCTATTGAACTCTATGGAAAAATGAGTCAGGAGAAACAACCCTTAAAGCGATCCATCCATATCTACTGGATATCTGGCAACAGAGTGATCATTTGAGGCTTGTTTGATACCTCAGGCCCTTGATGACTTAGCCATTTAGCCAACCATGTGTTCCATACTATTCCTTTGTAATTTACAGCTTAAGTCCTACCCCCCAATTCCCATATATATATCCATTCAAGGTGGTTATAGTATTGCTTGTAAGAGTACCTGAAAATAAGATATCAAGCGTCTTTTGATATTGTTGGGTCACAGACATCAGGACGTCATGGCATGCAAATGATATGCAACTAAAATGCAACATAGGTTTATGTTAATTTGTCCAATTACTTTTGGTGCCCTAAAATGGGGGAGGGTATGTGTAAAAAAAAAAGTGTAAAAATGGCTACAATTGCTACGCAGTTCACTTGGTATGGATGTAAAAACCCTCAAATTAAAGCAGAAAGTCTGCATTTTAACCTCATAGTCACTGTTCCATTTCAAATCCAATGTGCTGGAGTACAGAGCCAAAACAACAAAAAATGTGTCACTGTCCTAACACTTGTGGAGTGAAATATATATATATATAGGTCATAATATACCTAAATTTTGATCAAAAATTGTTCAAATTCATAATATGAAATCATCTGCTTGTAAATAAGACGACATTTATTTTATTTGGATTACAACTATTTTGCTGACCTCTAGTGGTAGAAAATCAAAACTGTTGAGAGTCGCTCTGTCAAACTGAGGAAGACAAAGAAACTACTCTGGTGTCAAGAGCCATTTCTTTCATTCTCAACTGAAAAAAAAAATGCTTACTAGTGCAATTGTTTGGCAAATACAATTTTCCTATAGCCTAATGAAATAACTGAAGAACATAACATTTAAATTAAAGCATGTACATTTGCATATTTCAAAGGTATAATAAGCATAACATTGCAGCAGAACATGGGCATACACATTATCACTGCACTTCTCTCCACAAACTCTTATCTTTGTCCACAAACAACCAGAGAGTCTATGAATGGGGAAAGTTCGACAGACTACAGCTTGAAAACAAATGTGCTAGACCGCGAAATATGGAAGAACCATTTCAAACTTTCATCTGTTGGCTGTAGACCTATATGTTCTTTGATTACATGTATGCGGATAAAACACCAGATAATACATATGAAATATTTGAGGTTTATTACAGTGAACCCCCAAAAACTTACTTGGAAACATTCAACAACTTAATTTTTATGAATATTAGGACATGATGTTTGTAAATCACCCAGTAGCCTACTTATACCTGCATGGGTCCACTGCAGGTTTTCTGTGGCAGCATGGGCTAGGACTGGTTAATCCTGCAGTGTGAGATAATCCATGCTGCACCCTAAAGCAGGGACAGCCATCTGGGCTATGCAGACATTGGGGTGCATACCCCATGTGAGAAGGCTATTACTGCAGATTTATTGTGCAGTGTAGTTTAATGGTTAAGGAACTGGCCTTGTAACTGAAAGGTTGCAGGTTTGATTCCCAGGATTCCCAACACTTCTGTTGTATCCTTGAGCAAGGTACTGAACCTGAATTGCTTCAGTATATATCTAGCTGTATAAATGGATATACGCAAAAACAAAAATGCTAAAAAGTTGTGTCAGTCCCTCCGGATAAGAGCGCCTGTGCTCAAGCCCTAGAACACACCAGTTCCCCAAATACAGTGGAGCGACATGGTTTTCATATTAACCTAACGAATATAAAACAAATTGGCAACTAAAATACAGAGAAAGTATGTATTTTAAGGGAACATATCCGACTTTTAAGGCAGAAAAATATATTAAGATTTTTAAAAAGGTCTTATAAGTGCATTAGCTAGCCAATTTGATAATTATAAGAATCGTACTCATGTGAACGCGTGCTCTGTATTTGAATGTTTGGCTGAGTGCTATGCACTTTATTTGCAGCTCTGCACAGGCCGCCATATAAAAGTTGGATATTACATGCAACAAAGGTGGAGACAGCAATCATCCCCTATAGCCTATATCGCTGTGCGGTCTGTGTTCTTAACGCTGAAGGGAAAGAAGGTGAGAACAACTCCATGGCAAGAGCTGAGTGCAAGCTATATTCATACTGTATATGGTGCGGATTTACTGTGCAAGTACGGAGGAGGTTTGAGTCTGGTGTGCGATGACATTAGACTACTGCGTAGGTGTCTATTAACCGTGGGCTCTCCGCTTGCCACCACGAGCTATGCAAATCCCAAGGGGCTCTCCTCGGGAAGCCAAGCCACATCTCCAGCTAGCCTTATTAGCTGAATTTTTACTGGTTAAGACGGTCTTTGGGGAAGTTGGTGTTCGCATTGTGTGCTTAAAATATCAACAGCAATAGCTTTAATAGCTACTCCATATATACATCTGTCCAGCAATGTTTCAAATATGACGTGTAATCTGCTGTTATTGCTAGTGTGAACTGTGTATGTCTGCAAATCCAGTTTAATTTCGACAAAAAGTAAAAACACTTTTTTAAATCCAATGGACGAACTGTTTTGTTATCGTTTCGTGCAAATTTCCGGAGTTTGCCTTGTGGACGGAAATGAGCTATGTCAGGTGCAGTTTATTTCTAAATTGATATTCAAGATGCCTGGGCCGTTTTTGTCATTAATCAAAGTCGACACCGAGCAATTTGACAATCAAGTAAACTCTGTTCAGCTGTGAAAAATGCAATGCAGTTCGGTGCTCTTTGTGGAAGAGCGCAAGCCATGCGTGAACAATGCCCTCTCCAATCCCAGTGAGTCGGCTGTTGCCGAAGGAATTGTATCCCTCTCTTGATTTCGGAGTTTGCAGTAGTCCGTTAGTAAAATACACTAATGATTCGACTTTACGCGTGCCAACTCAAAACTTTCATGGCAGTAGTGCACGCAAACTCTGGTCATCCGTCATCAATTGGAAAGAACTACATGATCTCCAGCCCATTGGATCAGGCGGCTTTGGATCCGTTTACAGAGGGCTTTACTACGGAGACACCGTTGCAATCAAAAAGGTGAAGAAGTGTTCGAAAAACAGGCTCGCCTCGAGGCAAAGCTTCTGGTCTGAGCTTAACGCAGCTCATCTGCGACACAAAAACGTTGTTCGAATTATAGCAGCTACAACTTGCACGCCTGCAAATGCGGACAATGATGATAACATTGGAACCATATTGATGGAGTATGCAGGATGTTTAAATTTACAATATGCAATCTATGGTACCGTTGGCACATTGGGGAAGGAGAAGTGTTTGAAATATTCAAAAGACATTGCAAATGGGCTATTTTTCCTGCACTCTCATTTCATTGTACATCTGGATCTAAAGCCGGCGAACATACTTGTCACCGACGGGGATATCTGCAAAATTGTAGACTTCGGATGTTCACATAAGTTGGAACTCGACCAAGATTCGTCCCCCACAACCCCCCGTATATCTCAAACGGCGGGTACGTATACACACAGAGCACCTGAACTCCTGAAAGGGGAAGATGTTACCTTGATGGCAGACATTTACTCGTTTGGAATCACCTTTTGGCAAATGCTTACAGGAGAGCAGCCGTATGAAGGAGACCGCCAGCCGGTGTTGTATGCTGTTGTTGCATACAATTTGCGCCCATCTGTCACAAGCGTATTTTTCCTAAAGACCACCTGGGGCCAAGCCTGCAAGTCAGTTGTCGAAAAATGTTGGAACAGCGACCCAAGTCAAAGATCCAGCTCCAGAGACCTTATTGAAGAAATTGCAATGATGCAGTCTTCTGAACAGACTTCTGAACAGAAAGTAGGCAAATAGGTTGGCCTACAGCTACAATGCTCATTTTGATTATGTAGGCCCAGCTGTATATATTGCGTTTCATCCTGGACTGATTTGTTATTTTAGGCCTACGTGTAGGCTACATTGTTCTAAATAGATTTGAAAGTATAGGTTGGGCTGAAATGTAGGCTACTTTCAGATAGTGTAGATAGTGTCCATTTGTATACTATATTTTATGTTTAATCCTAGATGCCTTGTGTTTGATATTATTTTACGTATGCATTTTGAAACCAAAAGTAGGATATTCCCTTTACCTGAATCGGATAACCGGTAATCCCTTAGACGGTTGTACACGTCATTAGTTTACGCATGGACCATCAACCTGGATTGGAGCATTTATCTGTCTAAAGTAATAAACTGGGAATTTGTAGTACATTTAATGGTATAACTACAATTATGGTAACATGTTAAAATGTAAAGAGAATATGCTCCATTGCCGTAGCCAATGGACAGTGTTTCCTAAGCTTGTTCGCTTACAATTTTTAAAATGTCTGTTTAGTCATAACTGCTTTAGCCTCTCACGTTTTAAAAATGTACTATACACAACTTCTTAAAGAGGGTGCCATTCTTTCCTTTTACTTTAATCATCTTGTCTTAAATTAACGTAAATATGTATAAATGGATTCGATTATTTTAATGTTTGATACAAATGGCAATACTTTTTTTACATGTTTAAAATTTCATTAAAATATATTTGGCATGTGGTGTATGTATTGTAATCAATCACAAATGAAGATCTGCACATTTCTCAGAACTATAACACTACAGTACAACCAATCGGGTACACTTAACCAGAGCAACTTACAGAAGTGTAGAACATCAGTTGGACTCAGGAATACAGAAGTGGCAAAAGAGGATGGCAATTACAATGCCCAGCTCCCAGAGGTTGCAGAACTACAGCACTGTGATAACCAAAAGTTTGAGTTTCAAATGTTTTAGAGAGAACTTGACCATGACATAGCCAGTCTGTTGAAATAATGTTGGGAAATCAAGAAGCCATTTTACCAAAGGACCAGATCAGGGTTGAAGTAAACAAGGAAAATGGGTGACCGAATAGCATCATGACCGTAACTCAAAGGTTGTCTGTTAGATAGTTGGGGTGCTTCCATTGAGCAGAATACTGAATTGCTTGATTACATAGGCCTATCGAGGTGAAAAATAGGGCATGTAAAAGGTTAAATCTAGCCTAAGCTACAAGTCAGTGGATAAGAGCATGTGCTATAAAATACCTCGATGTAATATAAGTCAAGATGTATCTAAATGCAAGAGTTGTTACTTTTAGCGGAGTTATTCCATGTATTCAAGACTATTCAGTTCATTAACATTTCCTAGTCACAGCACACGTGTAGCCTTGGCCCAAACAAGAACCCTTTTTGGGCTTGATCATGTTTTTATTACTTTCCTAGTTTTCAATAGCCTAATTGAGGAGAACCGGCTACATTTGATGGCATTGAGTAATTGGTGAATTAAACGCTGATGTACATTACATTATTCATTTAGCAGACGCTTTTATCCAAAGCGACGTACAATAAGTGCATACAGAGACATCATCAAGATCACTACAGAACAGACAAGACAAAGCACATCCTTCCCATAATGTAGCAGCTATCCCTAGCAATGAACGTCGACTGTAGTTCACAGTAAGCTGTGGGCAAATCAGCAACACCACACTTTCGTAGTAGCCTATTGTTAATCAAGGAAACGGATTGAAAAATTATTAAGACCAATAATCAGTTTAAAGGGAAGTTTTCCGCTACCCCAAATTTCAGCTCAGGAGCCGCCACTGCCTTTATGTGTAACCACTTTCGGGACTCGAAAGTAGCCCTTGTTTTTTTCCCGATTCGATCGGTTGGTACAGCCGTAAACCGCGCAAAACGTTGGCATTTTAATAGTGCTTTCCTAATCTGCAAATCACTTCCTGCCCCCCATCTGCAGTTCGCGCCACTGCAACGCAGTGACATGACGTCACATGCAAACAACCTATTCGATCGGTTGCCTACTTATCCTAGTTTTTTTTTTACATTGTTACCAAAAAATGAAGTGGTGCCGCAAAGTGGCGAACTGGTGATCTTGCTTCGGTTTTAGATTTTGCATAAAAAGTTGGATAGCTTCAACCATTGGCCTGCATTAGGACCGTCATACATTTGCGGGATGCGATTGGTGCTCGTGGTTAAGTTCAAAGGCCGCAGAGTACCCGTATGAGGACAATATATACCGCAACAGGCCCGTAACAAGCCCTCTTTCGATAAGTGTGTGCGAGGATACTAGTTCCTGGCTCACCGCTGTTCCATTTTACGAATAAGTCGGTCAGGAATACGTTAACATGGTAAGTATAGGAAATCTTTAGTGGCCGGATTTGTGTTCTAAGTTACTTATTTAACGTTAGAGACTGAGTAACTGAGCAATTTGCTGTCCCGTTTAAAATGTGCTACGAGCAGGCTAGCCGTGTATGGTCTCCCGCTAACGTTAGCTACCAAGCTATATTGTTCACACGTGACGTTTGCTCTAGGTTTTCAATAAGTTACTATAGCCAATCTTATACCAACTAATAGATAATGTTGGATAGGCAGTGATGGCTGGACGTGAAAACGTATTTACAGCCAAATTGCGGATATTTTTTCAGTTAGCTGTCGTGATATCCTACCTTTTTAGCTCACTAGCTAGTAAGTTCGCTGCGCGAATTCTTGTTTATAGCCTAATACAGACGGCATTACTGTACTTTTAACTATGACTAGACTCGCTAAGTTTATTTGATAATTTTTAGGCATTTAAGGACACCGGCAAAGCTCCTGTTGAAGCAGAGGTTGCAATCCACCGCATCAGAATTACTCTGACGAGTCGCAATGTCAAGTCCCTGGAGAAGGGTAAGAACCATCTTAACGTTTGAAAGGAATGTGCACTAATAATAATGTAGCTACTGACTGGCATTCTTGGCTATGAGGATAATTTTTTTTACAAATGAAAATTTTGTGATTAATTTATACGCTATTCTGAGCCATTTGAATTTAACTTAACGTAACTAGCGCCTCGCTACTTTTTTTTTTTTACCTAACATTAACAAAGTTTACTCTACGTTACATCCCTCAGTGTGTGCGGACCTGATCCGAGGTGCCAAGGAGAAGAACCTTAAAGTCAAGGGCCCTGTCCGTATGCCAACCAAGGTAGTACCCAACTTAAACATTACGAGTGCATCTCCCATTCTGTTGCATGTATTGGAGATGGTATGGTGCACATGTGGCGTGAACATTTGTATATTATATATATATAGATTAAGATTTATACGAGGAGATTTATATGACGGGGTAATTTGTGGAGAACGAGTTTTCTTGCAATGTCAGTTGAATGCACCTTTTTGATGAGGACCTTTGATCACGGTGTAATTTGACTGTATACAATGTTCATAAAACCACTCATCTTACTCCCACTGCAGACTCTGCGCATCACAACCAGGAAGACCCCTTGTGGTGAAGGCTCCAAAACCTGGGACCGGTTCCAGATGCGTATCCACAAGCGTCTCATTGACCTGCACAGTCCATCTGAAATTGTCAAGCAGATTACATCCATCAGCATTGAACCCGGAGTAGAAGTTGAGGTCACAATCGCAGATGCATAAGTGTCTCTCTGTGCCACTGCAATAAATGATTTGAAATGAGCTGTTTTTCTATGAGAATTTATTTGCAGTATATTACTGGTTTGGTTATTTATACATATAACAAAGGGCTCATGTTTTGTGTGTGGTTCTGTATAATCTGTTTGAGTTTGGATAAGAATCCACCTAACAAAGTCATTTAAATATCCATTGAACCATTTGGTTTTTCAGGATTCTATTGCTTGCTCCTTTAAAAAAGACCAATTCTATTAGTGTAGGTCTATGAAGTTAAATATGAAAATATACCAAACATGGTTCCTAGGTGAACATTACCTAATGTGCCTTTTGTAAGTTTTGTCTGCCAAACTCATGAATTAATATTGATAAAACTTTGGGAAAACATTCAGTTCTCATTCCTGTTAAGGATTAGAAATTCCCTGCTGAAACAAATCAATCGAACATTAACAGGAAATCTTACAATTTAAGTGCATATCGGCTATGGATCAAGAGGGTGAGGACAAACGGGGTGACCCAGGCCATTTATGTAATTGAACTTTGGGGTTAGTCAAGGATTGTGAACCATGATATTTATCACACACTGAATTTAAAAGTTATTGCTGAACTTTCACTCCCCTAGCAAATTTACTCCTGTGTCAACATTGAATGCTTTTTCTTTATGGTTAACATCAGGTGCAGATGCGTCGCCAGTCTTTCTGGGGGTTGGAGTGAATGTTTGGCAGGCTATATAAATGCCAAGCCAAAAAAACATTTTCTAATCAAGGTAGAAAATAATGTTAAAATGTGTCACTCTACAAGCCAAAGGCATACAACTATATTTTGGCACAGACGAGATAATCCTGCCCCACCAATGTCCTCCTTTATTCCCTGATACCACGAGAGTGGCATTTTACAGTGACATGCAGGAATAGATACTGTCCACATTTGTGTCAGCCATGATTTTATGGACTACAGCAGGGGTGCACAACTCTGGTCCTGGAGGGGTGGGCTGCTTGCTGGTTTTTGTTCCAACCAATTACTTTTAATTTTTAGTTTTCTGACCGCTATAAACTACGCGGATTCACTCCTGTACTTGTTTTCCATGTTAGTTGCACACAAATTCGCCAAATCTGTGCTATGTGTAAATATCTCAGAAGACACTGAATTTATGAAGAAAGTCCATAGCCTACACAATAGCTATGCATAATGCTGTCCTGGATAAAGTCCATGAGGACTTTAACTGAAACTTGTGTTCCGAGTAGGTTACTTACAGCTATTAAACGACAATCGTGTTTTGTTTTACAACGTCGCAAAATGTTTTTAGGCTTACACTTTTAATCCACCATTGTATCTGCTTCTGCTTCACGGGCGAATTGTGATCGTAATGAGCGGGAAAAGATTAATACGTCGCTTTGGGTAAAAGCGTCTGCCAAATGATAATTACATTAATTAATAATGGTTGGGAAAATCCCGAGTCTCGCAAAGTTACTTAATTGTAGACCGCTAAAATCCAGCAGATCAAATGTCGATTTGAAAAATAACTTTGCCAATAACACAGAAAGGTGCAACTGTCCTCTGAAATAACGGGAATCCTCGCCGAAAATCTCGCATGTAAAACACGCAGTTGCAGGAAAGAAGACGCGTCGAGTGAGCGCGCGCGCTCATTAACCCAACACCAATGATCACCTGTGTTAATTGGATGATAAAGGGCACGAAAGCTGGTTCACATAGGCTAGTCGTTTAAGTAGGCTACTGGTAGCCCAAGGATAGTCTTTTTGTGTTGCTTCAGAGGTTGAGTAGCCAAAGACGTTGTTTCAACAAATCAATCGTTCAGGTGCTCTTAACCTGTAAGGAAAAAAACAACGGAAGCAGTGTATACCCTTCCATTTCCCCTGAGATTACCCATCATCGTTTTACTATTTGACCACGTCACTTGAACGGGTTGCCAATAAGAGTGTAGGCTATAGCGTATAGGCCTATGAGTTTTATTTTAACGTGCCTGGATTTTTATATGAAGAAGTAGTTGTCCATAGGGTTCTCCTGTTGTGTAGCGAAATGTCGACAGTAATCGATTTAACAAGTGAAGGCACTGTGCTCTTCCACCCTGATCTGGACGCGATGGAGTCAACATGCAACGAGCTACATGTTGGTAATTCACGTAAAGGAGGGCTGTCAGACCTTTCAACGATATCCTCAATTGTTTCTGCTCAGGTAAAACTTTGTTTTAATTATTTTTTAATACATTCTTTTCATTATGGGCCAGTAATTTGATTTACAAACACTTAGGCTATTTCACAGTGTAGCCTGCCAGGCCCAGCTCTAATGGCTATAGCCTAATGGCAATAATTGAACAAATAAAACGTATCGGCTAGGGGCTACCACCGAGATACTGACTGTTTATTTTTGCCCTATTAGAGTGAGACCACAAGCACTGCTGGACAACATCACTTGAAGGTCTACCTAAGGGTTAGGCCATTTTCCAACGAAGAGGTTTCTAGTAATGAAGATCAGGTAGCCCTGCGTTACAGTCGTCATTGCTGTTGACGTGAAGTGGTTTGTGTCTAAAAACTGTCAGAATTTTTACTGCCTGTCTCCTCATTCCTGTCCCTGCAGGGCTGTGTGGTTTTGGAAAGTGCTCAGAGTGTCTTACTGCAGGCACCAAGGGGCTCAGCAACTCTAAAGATCAGTGGAAAGGGAATTGGACAGGCTTTGCATAAATTCTCTTTCTCTCAGGTTGGCCTTGTGATGATGCTTTTGTTGCAGAATTTGCATATACTGGTTCATTTAAGTGCTTGCTAATTAATATCTGTTAGAACATTATGCATTTCAAATCTACGTAACATGGGATTAATGGTGTTTTGGAATTGATTGAGTTTTCTTTTGTCTGTCCAGATCTTTGGGCCTGAGGTTGATCAAGCTAGCTTTTTTGAAGGCACCATAAAAAGTCAAGTGCATGACTATTTGGAAGGGAAGAATGCTCTCATCTTCACCTATGGGGTTACCAATGCAGGAAAAACTCACACAATACAAGGTAACTGCTAAATGGTTGTTAACCACATGTACTGCATTTGCATGTCTCCCTTAACAATTTTATTTCTATAGTAACCCCGCCCCCTCCCTACCCCATTTTCAGGCTCTCACAAAGACCCTGGACTTTTACCTCGTGCACTTGATGTGATATTCCAGCACATTAATGGGAAGCAGTATGATCAAATGGACTTGAAACCATATCTCAGCAGTGACGTTCAGTTCCTGGATCCTGATCAAGTCAAAAGGGAGAAAAGTGAAAAGGCTGCTGTATTTGCATTGCTGAAGGAGGTCAGTCTACAGCATAAAAACATTGGCCGTGGCTGACTTTGTCATAGAGACGAGGCGGAGGGAGAGATTTCCTTTACTAGAAACAACTTTGAATATTGTGTGCCAAGATAATTCTACAGAGCTTCGCCTTTTACTCCATCCCTGTTTTTGTTTAGGTGTTCCAGTTTTTGGGTATCTGGGTTTACTCGCCAGTTGCTGAACTAGAATTACTGTGTGCATCATTCAAAGACATTCTAATCCTTTCTAAGATAATTGAGAGTTCCGATGGGGAAATACTTAGGCTACAGTATATGCTGTTGCCATCAAGCAAGGCAGATTGCAGAAGATTCACACCCTAGATATCCCTTGTGTGAAGAATGCTAAATTAATTTAAATTGCTCCATTGAGCTATGTGAATCTTTTTTTTCTAAAATGTGTTCTGCAGTTAAATCACTATAAATGGGCATGCAAACGGACTTCTAAAGGTGATGTCACATATTGAAGTAACAGTGGGTGTGGTTCGCTTAAACCCAACCATAACAAACCATCTACAATTCCAGAAACCAAAAACCTGGATTACTTAATGTTGAATTTAAAAAAAATAGCATTTGGTTTTGTGACACATGGCCAATTATCATTATGCTAATATCCCCCCGCCCCCCTAACAAACAGGAAGATGATCAGCATTCAAAAGCAAGTGGAAGTTCAACCAATACATCAACCTCGTCGGCATCCAGTTTGTGCTTTTCATCCATTTCCTATGACCAAACGGGTAATCTGCGCACCCCACATATGTTTATATGGCTCCTGTATTACCTATGCTTACAAAGGGAAAATCTGGGAAGGACTAAATTGGCGAAGAAAATAAACTTACAAATCCTTTGCTTCTTTTTATCCAACCAGTTGACTCTACTGAGACGGCTTCTGACAAGGAACGGTACCAGTTCTCCATGTGGGTCTCCTTCTACGAGATCTACAACGAGGCTGTGTATGATCTGCTGCAGCCTATCGCATCTGGCAAGAACAAGAAACGCAGTGCGCTGAGAGTCTGCGAGGACAGCACGGGGAATTCTTATGTCAGAGGCAAGTTGGAGGTCTTTAGAATCGAGCAATCTATAACCAAGTGGTTTGAATTCGGCACTCGTGGACGATGAAAACGGTGCTGTCCAGTCAGTTAAAAAGTTTGTTTGGTATTGATGCGTGTCATTTTCTTCGTTCTCAGATTTAAAGTGCATAAATGTCCAAAGCTCGAAGGAAGCTTGCAAAATTCTGAAAATCGGGAATAAAAACAGAAGTGCTGCTTCCACTAAGTTGAACGAGTCCTCGAGTAGAAGGTACATGCATGTCTTGCATATACACTACTCACAAAAAGTTAGGGATATTTGGCTTTCGGGTGAAATTTATGGAAAATGTAAGTTCACGCTACAGTGATATTATACGTATCATGAAAGTAGGGCATTTAAGTAGAAGCATGCAATGGTGATTTCCTCATCTCAAACAATTTATTGAAACAAAAGCCAACAACAGTGGTGGGTATACCACAACAAAAATGTCAATGTCTCAATAACTTGTCATGTGCCCTTGAGCATCAATTACAGCTTGACAACGACGTCTCATGCTGTTCACAAGTCGACTTATTGTCTGCTGAGGCATGGCATCCCACTCTTCTTGAAGGGCGGCCCTCAGGTCATTGAGGTTCTGGGGTACAAAGTTACGAGCCTCTACACGGTGAGTCAGCTGATCCCATAGGTTTTCTATGGGATTCAGGTCTGGAGAAAGTGCAGGCCACTCCATTTGAGGTACCCCAGTCTCCAGCAGCCTTTCCCTAACGATGCGACCTCGATGAGCTGGAGCATTGTTGTCCATGAAGATGAAATTAGGCCTGTGTTGTTCATGCAGGGGCACAATGACTGGATTAATGATGTTATTCAGGTAGTATGGGCTTGTCACTGTACCATTCACAAAGTGTAGGGCAGTTCTGTATTGACTAGACACACCTACCCACACTGTAACACCGCCACCACCAAAGGGTCGTCTGGTGACAACAGTGGCTGATGCATAGCGCTCTCCTTGACGTCTCCAACATCGTTGGCGGCCATCATTTCTGCTCAACGTGAATCGACTCATCAGAGAACAGCACTGAGGCCCACTGGTCCCTCGTCCAGCGTAAATGCTCCTTGGCCCATGCAAGACGATGACGCCTGTGCCTGGTGGTGTGGTCAGGTACCCTTGCAGGTCGTCTAGCACGCAGACCACGCTGATGTAAACGGTTTCGAATGGTCTGACGTGACACTTGGGTGCCTCTCACCTCCCTTAAATGTGCCTGGAGTTGAGTGGCATTCATCATCTGGTTCCGCAGGGCACTGTTCACAATGAAGCGGTCATCAGTGTGGGATGTGGCCAAAGGACGTCCACTTCTATGCCTTTCTGTGACTCTTCCAGTCTCTCTGTATCTCTGTTGCAACCTGCTGATGACACTCTGTGACACTCTAAGCTCAGTGGCCACTTCCCTCTGAGAACATCCTGTTTGAAGCCTCGCAATGGCGAGGTACTGTTGATCAATTGTTAGGTGTCGTCTTGGTCTCATGATGTCAAAATGTGAACAGCATGATGAAGAGGACTGTTTAAATACCAATTCTAATTGAACCAGGAAATTTATTGGTCGATTCATGGATCAAACACCTGTTGTGAATTTTGCCGTTCAGTTCCTTGTTAGAGAACAGCAAGTTGTGCAAAAAGTACTGAAACATTGAATAGTTGGACATGTGCATTCAAAAGTTTAGAGAAGGTCAAATTAATTTCACCTGTAAAGGTTATAGTGCATTTTAGGTTCATCCTGAAATTTCACCTGAAAGCCGAATATCCCTAACTTTTTGTGAGTAGTGTATGTTCTTAAAGCTACTCTGCGTGAATATGGTATCATTTAATATTAATTGCTTAGTGGATGTGTACTGAGTAATTTTGATTACAGAAAGTTAAAATGACATTGGACCCGTAAAGCTGAAATTGAATGCAAACTTTAAATTGTTAGGTTTTATGTACATTTCCTTTTCTTTTTATAGCCACAGCATATTTACCATCAAACTCCTGAAAATTGATGGCTCTCAAGTTCAGACGATATCTGAGTAAGTTTAAATATGAAGCAGAGATGGCAGTGCATCATTGAATCAAGTCCACGTTATTGTGAAGCCTAAGCCTGTAAGCGGTTCTCATTTGAAAGATTTCATGCCCTTTGGTCAGCTAACACTTTGTCACAGGCTCTCTCTGTGCGACTTGGCTGGTTCTGAAAGATGCAATAAGACCAAGACGTTTGGAGAGCGTTTGAAGGAGGCAGGAAACATCAATAACTCCCTGCTTATTCTGGGGAAGTGTATCGCAGCACTACGTCACAACCACGGTGATCGGTAAGATTTCACTGTGTGATGTGTTTTGTGGCGTAATGTTTAGTGGTAATTTATTGTGGTTAAGGAAATGTCTGAGATTGTCCATGTTATATACCTGGAGTGAGAAAGTTTTCCCTTGAAATGAACATAGTCTGGTCACACAAGGAATGCATTAATTCCATGCATCTTTAAGTTTAGACCAACCATGCATTCATGCTTTTCCCATCATTAGAATGAAGAACAACTATATTCCCTTTCGTGAGAGCAAACTTACCCGGCTCTTTCAGTCTGTTTTCTGTGGGAAGGGCAGAGCTTGTATGATCGTCAACATAAACCAGTGTGCCTCTACCTACGACGAAACTCTGCATGTCATGAAATTTTCAGCTGTTGCCAAGCAGGTATGTCATTCTGAATGAGTACATCAAATGGCTTTCACCACAGCCCTGCAATTCTGTATATTTTCTGCAGAAATTTTAATGTATTTTTGTCCAGCTGTTGATCTCTGAATGCTAGATCATTATCTTTTTTTTCTTTCTTCCTATCTGGTGGCTTATGCCAAGATATATTTTCTTAGTCGTGGTGTCTTCGAAAATCAAACCTCAGAGCTGAGCATCTTTGTTTTGCGGTACCACAGAACTGTACCTGGTAAGACTCAAGTTTGTATTTCAGGTTGTCCAGATCATTCCAACAAAAGCCATAGAGTGCCTGGCACCCAGACTGGTGGGTAGGGATGGAAAGCCTCTGGTGAAGAATGGGGTCATCGATGGGGAAGCTCTGGAGAGTTACCTCTCTGAGGAAGAGTTGCTGGATGAGGAAGATGAGGCGGAGATGTCAATCCTGCCTCAGGAGGTATTGAAGAACCTAGTCCATATTCATGCGAGTACAATGCTCTGCTGTCTTCTCTCGCTTTTTCTAACTGGTATAACTGTCTCAGTCCCCGGTTGTCACCTGTGGAGCTGAACCAAAGGAGGTGAACATTTCTCCTTTTAAAAACTGTGCTACTCCTCTCTGCTTTTTTGAAGGACCTTCTGAATGTTATTGAGAATCTGAAAGAGAAGCTGTTGGCAGAGCGGCGCAGAAACCTGGTCCAAGAGATCGAGATCCGTAAGGAGATGGGTGACGCCATGCTGCAGCAGCTGATGGAGAGTGATGAACTGAGGAGGTACACAGTTTAAGGTTCATGGTGCAAGAGTGACTTGTATATCAATGCCTTTTCTCTATATGCTAACTGGAATGATTTGTTTTCCACCTTTTTCGGGCCTTGCTTTTAGATTTTTTATTTTTTATTTATCCCCTAGTTGGCCTGTGTGAGCCAGTTAAAACAACTTTTTTATATATATATATATATTATAGTTTTTTAAATATTTGTTTATCAATGGTACTGACCACTAAAAATTAATCTTGTGTACAGCCTCTGGAAACATAATGTTGCTGTACAATCTGCTTTGGAGTTACTTCAAGTGTTTTCTTGCTTTAGATCAGACAACCAAATGCCTTAAGGCGCTACATGCTTCAAACAAACTGGTTTGTGGTTTGACGTGTTGTCTGTGTCGGACAGCGTTGTTGTTGATACCTTTTCCAAAGTAGCTGAACTCAGAGGTGGGCTGAGAAGCTGTCCATCATAGAGGTGTGGGGAACTTGTTTTTCGCTCTTGGCTGCACCCAACAGCCTTTACGATCTCCATGCAAGAATTAAGTGACTTCTGGGTGTCTAATAATCGCAATGTAAAGTCAAATGTGGATATAGAACACACTCACTTTTTCCTCAAGGCTATTCATTTTCAGTAGTGAGCACTCGTCAACATGGTGGAAGTAGTTGTGTGAAGAATGGACAGATGGGGAATTTGAGACCCTGCCTATTGTATACCTGGCCCATCGCTGTGTAAAGTGGGTGTAAACTTTGGAATGTCTGTTTCGGAACATTGCAATGAATATTAGATGCTGAACCCCCAGCCCCAATCCGACTGTCAGAAAGTAGTTTTCTGATGTTCCGAGCAGCAGATAGTTTGAAGCATGTACCTGCTATGGTAAAACCGGCAGGTTATCAAACTTCTACACATGTACATTATCCTTCATTGCGCACACACAAACTATTTGAGCCAATCAAAACATAAGGACAGTCCCAGAAAGTTAATTCCTTTAAACAACAGTTTTTATTAAAAAAAATTTATATACATGTATATATAATTTTGTCTTTTAAACAATCTGACTGTTGACCATTTAAAGACCTAGTCTCCTGATTTCAACAGCCGGCAGATGGCTGAACTAAAGGAAAGCTACGAAGAGAAGCTGGAAAACACCTTTGAACTGTATAAGGACGCCCTCAAAGACCATGCCTATCAGCGTGCCCTTGAGCGCATTGAGGACGAGTATGTGCATATGGATGAGTTTTTAGACGAACAGCGGAAAGTTGAGGTATATGCTTTAAATTGTCATTGTAATGCGACCCCCCCCCCCCCCCCCAACCAAAAAAAAAAAACCTTAAAAGCTCCACAACAGATGCCCCAAATGCAAAATGCATATGATGACCGCGTTTATTTTAATACATACCGTTGCTGTATATAAAAATGTGAGATTCCTGTGTGTCATGATTCCTCAGGAGCTCAAGAGGAAACTGGTGGAGGCGGAGGACAGGCTACAGAGTTCTGCACAGCGGCCAGTGGCGGTTACCATGGAGAGGGCCATTCAGTGCTCCCCAGAGCCACTTGCACAGGAAACATCTGCAGGTCCGTGTGATGTCTGTCCGCTGTCTGTCTGTGTGCACAACATCCACTCCTGATGCTTAGGTTCACCTGTCATGAAGGAAGAATACGCACTTTGGCATTAAACCTTTTTAGTGGAAGAGAATTGTTTGCTATGATCTGAGCACTTTGTGCCCATGACACATTACCACAACAACGGTGGTTATGGTATGAATGTGAGGGAATGGCAAGTACAGAATGGGCTAACACTGGAGTGAAAATGAATCCAGGTATCTTAACATAACCAAAAACATGTAAGTTGTGTAGCAAACCAAATGTGGTATTTGTACCCGATACACTGCAAGCATATCCGATTGAAATGAAAGTTTTTGGTGAAAGTATTCTTCAGTTGATGTACCTCTACGTAATTGTGAATGCAAGAAGCACAATTATAACATGCAGGCATTTTTTTTTTTTTATGCAGATTTGGAGAGCTACCAGACACTTTATGAGGCAAAATGTGCTGCTGAAAATCTCTGTCAAGAAAAGGAGGTGGTATGTTTTTTTTTTTTTTTGAAGAGCCGAGCATCCCCAAGTGCAAGTCTCAAAACGGTGCATTTGTAGCACTGCAGATGGATGCTGCATAGTGTGTTTGGCTTTTTGGTAATTATTTACTCCACAGATGATTAAGTCCTTGGAAAAGAAGATCGAGGAGCTGTCTGAAACCCTTCAGGAAGCAGGGGAGAGCTTTTTGGAAAAATCTGCAGAAATTGAAACCCTGCGAAAAAGCCTTGCTGGCCAGGTGAATGAATGTTGGACACGTGACTACGCTCGTATGTTTAGTCATATTTTATTTTGGATGGTAGATCATGTACAAAGCCATTCATGGGAAATTTCGCTACAATTCTAGGAAACAAAGTTGTTGTCGGCTTGTTAACCATTTTTTCTTGTTCCCACAGGCCCTTGAAATCAATAGACTGCGGAGGGGCTTGGCTGAAAAAGATGCTTTAGTTTCATCTCTGACAGAAGAACTGGCAAAGCTTTCAAAGGGGCACAATAGCCAATCGAAACCTAGAAGGGGCCTGCTAGCAAACATCAAGGAGTCCGTCACATCTCCCAGAAAGGGTCCCCTCACGAGGACCCTAAGGAAGGCTGCTTCCTCTTCAACCACGAAGAAAACACCCTTCCACTGAATTTTTTCTTTTAATTTTTTTACTTTTAAATGTGTTTTTAAAAATGTTTTAATAAATTTCTTTGTTCAGTGTTTTTGGCTGTGTTTAACAATAATTAAACTGGTTATGCGGTATGTCGGTAGTCCACAAATACTAAACGCCTTGGTTAATGATAAGTGCAGTGCAAAAGTATTTAGACGGTGACAAATTTTTTGTTTTGGCTGTACTCCAGCACATTTGATCTGAAATGGAACAGTGACTATGAGGTTAAAGTGCAGATTTTCAGCTTTAATTTGCAATGAACAACTGCCTGAAGTTTACGACCCGTAGACCTCTCCAAACACTCCATCTTCCCTGGCGATGCTCCGCCAGGCCTATACTGCGGCCATCTTCTTTTTTGCCATCAGTCTCCTCTTCTTCAGCAGGTGAAAAGCATGCTCAGGTGGATTGAGGTCGGGTGATTGACTTAGCCGGTTGACCATTCCACTTTTGGGCCCTAAACTGCTTGGTTACTTTGCCTGTATGTTTGGGATCATTGTCCTGCTGCATGGTGAAGCGCTGTCCAATGCGTTTTGATGCATTCGCTTGGATAGAAAACTTATTTTCCTGTGAGGGAACTTCAGTTGTAGTTGCCATTAAAAAAAAAAAGACATACAGTGGGGCAGACCCACAAAACAACAAACATGTTACATAAAGACATTCACCTGAATCAGATGCAAGGGCGTCACTTTGTTTTGAAAAGTGGTGGGGACACTTTTTTCAGATTAAAAAAAACATTCGGTGCTGCAATTAGAAAGACTAGGAAAATATTAAAGCGCTTTTATTCTGAGTGCCCTTATTCCTAAACGTGTGTATTGCACAAAGCTCATGGGCATTGTTCTTATCAAGAATCACACTTCGTACATATTACAGTATTATTTAGAAAAGAAAATGAAATAACAAAAATATAAACATCTTAACATAAACATAAATGAACATAAATTCAGTCTGTAAAATGATATACGTTTGCTTGTTTATAACCCACTGGTAACCCAGACCAGTATACAAAATGTCAATCAGTTGAATAGACACACATTCAATAGTTAAAAGGGCGAGTGTTTCAGTCTAATTATCAAGTGTCAAATTGAACACGATTCAGTTCATGAAGGAGAATAAACCATCCCCAGATGACCAAGAAGGAAGAATATGCAGTTTGGCACTGACCTGTTTTGTGGAATGACCTGTTTTGTGGAGTGTTTTAAGCATTCTAAGATAAATATTTGCTATGATTTGAGGGGTTTGTGCCTCCTGACGTCTAACCACAACAATGGCGGTGTTATGAATGTGAGGGAATTGCAAGTACAGAACAGGCTAAAACAGTCTTAGAGGTAACCACCAATTATCAGACAATTCTGAACACTTGATTCAGTCCATGAAGGGGAATAGACCATGCCTAGATCACCAGTGCTGTCAAATAACATCCTTAAGTTCATTTCATATTTGTCTTAAATTATGAAGAACCACAGTTATCTGCATGCCGTATATACAGTATCTGCAATGCTTCTTGTGCTTGGATTCTTGACACTGGTTTGCGAGCTGTTTCCCCAAGGCTTGTTCTTTGTATAAAAAAAAAGAAGAAATGGCACTCCCTGTGCTGACAAAAGTAGATAATACCAGACATTCCACCCTGGGAGTGTCACTGTGATATCAATGATGATCAGTATAGTAGACCACTCATACATTGGCAGAAAAAATAAGCCATAAGGTAAAAATATGTCAAAAAAGAAAATTTTCCTCCATTGCTTGATGTACAATCACGCATATAAGCGTGTTCTGTCCATTGTAGAAATTATGTCTTGAACAACTGATGCACATCCATCTGTCAACTGTTTCCCCTTTATGGCTGTTGTTGGTACTGGCCCTCCGTGGCTGTGAAGAAGTCATCCAGCACACTCTGCATGTAGTCAAACGTGGGCCTGTCTTCCGGCTTGCCCTTCCAGCACATCTTCATGATTTCGTACAGCTCGTTTGGACAGTTTTCGGGACATGGCATCCGATAACCTCGCTGGATAGCAACCATTACCTCACCATTGCTCATCCCTATGGAAGTAAACAAGGCCAGTAAGTAGAGATTTGCCATAGCAAACTGGGTGAAGGCAAGCAATGCAAATAGCTGCAGATGGTGTGAAATCAAATGTCCTTGTTAGGGCTAAATGGGTTCCCCAAGGTTCTATTTTGGGCCCTACTTATATTAATTATATTGGCTCCTCTGTAAATTGCATCTCTATACTGGTGATACTGTTCTTTATTCATTTGATCCATCTGTGCAACAGGCCAGAAATGACCTACAGCCTACTTACAACTCCATACAAAATTAGTTTTTGGCCGTTGGACTGGCTTTGAATGTTCATAAGTCTAATGAATGGAATGAGCTACAGGATTTCAGCTAGACACAGAGGTTCAGATAGGTCACTTCAAGACTTTAATGAAGGCCTGTTCACTGATGAGTGCACTTGTACAATCACCGTCTTTCAATATTTCATATTCTGCATTGCATGTAATGGTACAGTGTATATACATTTAGCATTTTAGCTGTCCTTTCAATTGTGTATTGCAGGGCCTCTTGAAAAAGAGACCATGGTCAAAATGGGTTTCCCCTGGTTAAATAAAATAAAATAAATGACTACAACAGTAATATTAAACCAACATTCCACACTACAGTCTATCAAAGTCTTCAGAACCAGTTTTAGGGTAAGTTAAAATGTTTCACTATCAAAATTCTTTCTGGCAAGCAAGCTTACATAACTGACTATGTACCTTACATTTTCAACCAGAAGGTGTCAGTGGCACACTTTTAGAAGAATCTCAAAAAAATGATAAGCCTATTTTTAAATGTCACTTGACAAAAAACAGCAGTGATTCTGAACAATTAAAAACTGTAACTCTACAGCAAACTTTTAAAAGATATTTACTTTATATATGCTGGAATGTGAGTTGAAATGTAGGCTCATTTTGTTGGACTGTGTTATATGTCATTATGTCTTCAATACTCTCACCTGGGTAAGGTATTTTTCCATATGTGACCATTTCATATAGAAGGACTCCAAATGACCACAGGTCTGATTTAATCGTGAATGACCCATAGTTGATAGCCTCAGGTGCTGTCCACTTGATGGGGAACTTGGCCCCTGCAAAGAAAAGTTAGTCAGCTTCCTGAAAGCTCTTACAGAATAGCCAGGGTTTTTTTTTTGCTGAGCTGTCAATGTTGAGTTTAAATTAACTTATGAAACCACATACACAGTGGTTCTGTTTGTGTACCAACATCAGATTCAGGGAAATATATGCAAATGTTAAGCCTGCCCATCCTATGTTAGTCACCTTCTTTTCAGGATAAATGCTTTGACAGTCCAGGCTGTTTGTTTGGGATAGTAACAATTTCTTGAATTCATCAATTTATAAAATGGCATAATATATAAGCTTGAATATGTGTTAATATCATGTGTGAATATAACTTTTAGTTCCAAAATGTAGTTAGTTGATGACTAAGTGAGTGCAATACATGAAATAATGTTACAATAGTGCATAAATACACCCACCTTCTCTAGCTGTATACTGGTCATCTTCAATTACTCTCGCAAGGCCAAAATCAGCAATCTTGCACAACAGGCTCTCAGACACAAGAACATTTGCAGCTCTGAGATCTCTGTGAATGTAATTCTTCTTTTCAAGGTAAGCCATCCCCTCTGCAATCTGAAAGGAACAGTGCTATTCACATCAGATAACTGTCTAAATTGTGCTTGATATACCGGTTCCGAAATGGTTGGTTCTAAATTGTGTAGTAGCACTTTTGGTTCTGTAACTTAACACCAATCACAAGAAGTTAAAATACATTTAAATGCACATTAAGGCAACGATTAATTTTCTTTTAGTAAGTCTACCATTGTAGCTATGCCTGGATGCCAACTTATCAGGCAACACTGCACAGCATGACAGTTATTGACAGATCATTTCCACACAAACAGCAGATGTGTCGGTGGCCATGACAACAGAGGTGTGGTATCTTTCCTCCATTAGACCATAGATCCTGTGCTTGTTCCACCTTAACACACTTTCAACTGAAAAAAGGGAACTCACTGCAGTGAGAAAAAAACATTATTTTATTTACTGTAAGACCTTGAAATATTCTGATTATAAACAGTCACAGATACAGTACATACTGCAGTGATGGAAAATAACCATATAATATACGTGCTTTGTCCCCTTCCACACCTGAGACAATTTTGTTCATTTTTTGAAAACAGTAAATTTTGGTCTGTGATATGGATCTAGACTAAGATAATACTGCACATAATGCATATTGACAGTAAGTGGTTGCTGCTGTTGTGGCTTGGCCATAATTTATATCGGCTTCAACTATTGTTTTTGCAAAGATATAAAAAATGTTTTACACACACGCAACAGTCATAATTGTGCAAGCTGAAGTTCCCCTTTTGAGGTAGCCAGTGGAAAAAACTGACATCACTGAATTTGTTTTGCCATGACAGCAGTATGCAAATCTATTTTTGAAAGAATAATTACAAGGCTCATACAATCTGAGGCTGATATTAATAACCAATATCTGACTGGCCCCATTGGCTGATTCTGATGCCGTCTACAACCAAGTTTCTACATTCATGAAAGAAGTGGATAAGCTCATGTCAACTCATGAAGGGAAAATGTAATAAGTTGTATTTGTATAGCAAAATATTAAAATTAGCTTTTTTTATAAAGTAAAGAGCTACTGAGTCTCTTTATAGCTTTGCCTATGAGTTTCACTGGTAAAAAATAAATAATAAATAAAAGATGCTCGTATGATTATGATTAGGCTACTATTTGAGCATGTTATTTTCACTTACAGCAGCGGCACTTAAAATGCATCACCTCCCAGGTGAAAAAGTAGCATACTTTAGTGTAATAAAAATATAATTTAAGTATACAAAGGTTATAGAAGTATACTTTTCCTTTTTGTACTTAATTTGAAGTATGGTTAAAATGTACTTTTAAAAAGTGTACTTCAAGTATAGTCTCAAACACCGTAATAGTTTAAAAATTAGTTTTAAATGCACTGGTGACAATGAAATTGTACTACAAGTGTATTTAAGATAACAACAAATCATACTTTTTGTTAGTGCACTTAAATATACTTAAGTACACTAAAATGGTCCCATTTTAACATACAGACTAAGTGCACTTAAGTATACAAAAAACAGTCCCATTTTAACATACACAGTGCACTTGAAGAATATATACGACTTAAGTTCTACTTTTGAACAACTTTAGTGCACTTAGTATACTTAAAGCACTGCCAATTTAGTACGTAATTAGTACAAAAACTACTAAAAGTATACTTTGAAAATGTTTTCAATTATAATCTTTTTTCATCTGGGTTCCCTGGCACATGTATGTTGAATCAACTTTTTTGCCCATCAAATTGGCTATAATCCTAAACCAATACCGCAAAATTATTTTTAAGCTATTATCAGCCGAGACTGATAAGGGCACAATATTATCAGCATCCCTAATAACATCTATGAGAACAAAATAACCTCCTCCCACCCCTTAGTGTCCAAAATTAAACAAACAAACAAAAAACGTCTTACCTGGGCTGAAAAGTCTATCAGTTTGTGCACTAGCACTTTTCGACCTGATTCACTTTTTAAGAAATCAAGCAAGCTGCCTGAAAAACGACAAAGATATAGCACTTTCAATTTACTAACAAACCTGACACAATATTTGATCAATCTTCATTTCAAAGCCATCAAAATATATACCCAAATGGAAATGAATGCATGGAGGACATGACAGAATTGAAAAATGCATTTTCACATACACTCCTCTATAATTGGTTAGACTATGGCGAAAATAACATGGATGGAATATAGAAGGCCATATGTTTAGTTACCGTTGGCCATGAACTCGGTGATGATGTAGATGGGCTCGCATTTAGTGACCACAGCATAAAGTCGCACCAATCTGCTGTGCTGTAGGGTTTTCATCAGGTTGGCTTCCTCTATGAAGGCCTCCGCAGACATGGTCCCAGGTTTCAGGGTCTTCACTGCCACTTTGGTGCTGTTGTTGTAGAAGGCTGACAAAGAAACCCGCGTATTGTCAAGTACAAACCCTCATATGTCAACGTACTATACGTGCAGTTTGTACACATTTGCAGACAGGGCCCTCAGGATCAATGCCCTGCTCTTTGTAGGAGACAGTATGGGTTACCAGTTAAGAGTACTGACCTTATGACCAAAGCACTGCAAGTTAAGTGCTCCTCTACCATTGAGCAAATTTAAATAGGATTTTTTTCCAGAAACATTGAACTAAATGTTCAGGAAATCAGTATGGCAAGGGCTGTAGTTTCATGCAAAATGAAAAGGCAGTACTGCTTTTCTTTAGCTTACCCGAGGACAGTTACTGACAGATACCGTGTACCAACAAGTAACAAAATGCAAATTAAGCATGTCATAAAGATTTACAAATTTCACCAGCAAAGCGAGAGCAGAATGACATGCAATACCAACGAGTGCGCCACAAATAAAGGCCCCTTTCATTTTCATTGTGGCACAGCTGTGTGCCTCCATAGGATAGGGCATATTGTACAGCAAATATACAGTATTGTGATAAGGCTTCGTGATAGGTGGTGCTTATACGTAGCTTTAGATCTGAATTCAGTCTTGGGAACAGTAGAGATCGTGCGGCAGAATGTATTTTGTTAGAGAGCCTACTATCCTGCATAAACAGGAAATAATCAGTTGGGCCTGCTACAAACACTTGGATTTGGTTCTCACTCGCTACACTTTCTTTACTACGAAGGATATATTTTAAGAAGGAAAAAGGAAAAATGTGGATTTTCAATAAAATATATATATTCTCTCAGAGAAATGGCTTCAGAGACACCTGGAAATTATTTAGTTAATTATCTTGTTTCATATGTTCATTGGGCTGAGAATGAAACCTACTCATATCAGGCATTTTGAGTGACTGTCTAGCGGTTTGGTTTACTGTAAAAAAGAAAAAAAAGCTCTTACAATAAGCCTTAAAAGGAACTGCGCAGCAGAACGGTTCAATGGTTTCCTCCCTATGTCACAGAGGAAAGACGTTTCACTTTATTTTTTAAGACAGGGAGACCAAATAAACAAGGGGAACATCCTGAACTCAACAACCTCACTCCTTTTGTATATTTGCAAAGGCTGGCTATTTCCTGGTATTCACAGCCGGTATGGGTATGGAAAGCACATGAATAACCATCACATCAATACAAGCTGAGGTCAATATACTGTATATCCAACATAAATCTGATTAATTTATCATAGGTA
The DNA here is from genome assembly GCA_029718625.1 of Synaphobranchus kaupii. Taxonomy (NCBI): domain Eukaryota; kingdom Metazoa; phylum Chordata; class Actinopteri; order Anguilliformes; family Synaphobranchidae; genus Synaphobranchus; species Synaphobranchus kaupii. The sequence continues at coordinate 116,511,451 of CM056377.1, forward strand.
CAGTGACATTAGTAGACTACATTACCATAAAAAACACACTGGAGTTTCACAATGTTAGTTTCCCCAACATCATGTAGTTTTCTATAATAGGTATGGTCAGTCCCTTTGAAGCACTAGAATCATTTTTCCTCAAGATGTTTCACAATGCTTACAGTCAGGAAAGCAAGGGCTATTTGTTGACATTAATTATTTAAAGGGAAACAAAGCACTAAAACCACTTATTTTAGATGAGATCTGATACATTTGTTTTTTTTCTAAGTGTTACTGATTGATTCTGGTCCAAATATTGACATTTTACTGCAGTCAGCGCAAAACAGCGTAAACCCAAAGGATCTGGCTCAAAAGTCATTCTAGTGGTAAAATGTTAGGTACTGCACGTTCAGTTTGTCATCATTATAATGCCCAAACGAGGCTATGCGTGCCACCCTCCCACCACTCCAAAACATTGCCCATCCTCTCAGAGAGAGAGAGAGAGAGAGAGAGAGAGAGAGCAGCCACTGCAAGTGCTATCCAGAGTAGAATGAGAATGACCAAAAGGCTACTAGTAAAAAAAAAAAAAAAATTGCTGGAGCGTGGTTTGATACCTGGAGCTCAGCCCCTATATTATTACCTTATCACGCCCAGATTTTGGCAATTTCAAAAGGGGGCGGGGTCTAGCTAAAGCAGCGTGCATTGTTACGCTTTAACAGAACACGTGTATATCTATGCACACTTGATATGTGTCCCTTTATAATGCATATTTAGCAGTTATGTATTTTTTGCAGGCTTGCACTATAACATTACAGAATTACAGAAGTCACTGGCATGCCATCTTATTTTTCCTGCATGATATGTTAAAATAAAAAGTTAATCTGAAAGTGTCTGACTCACCCATCCACACTTCACCAAACTGTCCAGCTCCAAGCTTTTTCACCATCCTGATGGACTCTTTGGAGATCTCCCACGCGTCTTTGTCCCATGGCATCTGTGCTTTCGGCTTCACACATGGCCTCTCCAGCTTCCGGCACAGTCCATCTGCTTGCTCTACACCGCAATCACATTCCCTTCACATGGCTGCTGTTGTATTCAACAAATGACCCTGTGCAATCACTTTTTGTCTAGCATATACACGGGAAAATACGTCATCCGTTTTATGTATGTCATTTCTAAATACGAAAGCAGGAGGTCTAACGTGGTCACTTCTAATTGGCAGCCCACTACACAGACACCCCACGTCATGCTGTCTGCGTAAGAAACACAGTCCCCAAAAGACTGAACTTTGTTCCTTTCAGCGTAAAAAAATTTAATAATTAGAATTTTGAATCTTAATTGATGAAAATAGGCTTTATGTCATACTGATTATTTTCTTTGGTTCTTTAAGTATAATATGACTAAATGATTATTTTTATTGCATCGGGCCTTTATGGTGTATTGCTGTACGGTTTTTGCAGATTGATTATTGCTCCAAAATAACTTGTAGCACCCATTTGCAATGCTTAAAACATTGAGAGATCATTAATAAAAACTAAATTTCAGGAAAGATTTGATGGTACATGCAAATGTATGTGTATGTGCATGAAGTGAATCTATACCCGTGAATCTGTAGCAGTGCACTTTTATTGAACAATTTACAGACAATAAGAAAATAGGAGGAAAGCTGTAATTAGACTCACTCTCGTAATGCTTTATCATGCTGGTGATGTCAGAGAAGGTGATTTTGGGAGATATATAATAACCGCCGTTGTCCATTGTGCGGATTTTGTAGTGCTTGACAGCATTTGCACCCTGGCCATCTACATCTCTGAGTGAAAGTGAGTAACTTCCTGATTGAAACAAGTAAAACAGAAACACCCAGGATGAAAATCAAACAGCAATCTCAAGGCTTTGTGAAAATGTGTCTACTTTTGCAGTATGCTATGTATACATTTTTCAACCTAAAACTACAACTCAATTACGGAACTTATGGGTGTGTGAACTTATATGTGGTGTTAAAAGAAGCAGCTGACTCACACCGCGCCTTTCAGAGGAGAACCGTACGTTATCTCCACTCTCCCGAGTCAGCTGCAGGGGGCGTATATGAGCACACTTGTACGTACAGTACAGTACAGTACACAAATTGGATATTCCAAATTCGGGTGGGATTAAAGATGCCAAATTTATAGTATAAAAAAAGGAAACACCTGCACTGCTACCACAGACTTCAGTCTATAAATGTTGCTATCATATACCCCCTGTGTCTGAAATGTACCCGATTGCAGTATGGCACGAGAATTATTGTGAATGTTTGTAACAAAAACTGCCTAACCATTGATTTACAATTAGTTATATTGTGGTGGGTGTGGATATTTGGCTGGCACCCTTAGGAGGAGAGGGTAAGTTCTACAGTTGAACTTTTTCTTAAAGTCTAGGTAAGACAATGGCATTACTTAAATGTACCTTTTGATGTTTCACTCTCTCGAATAAGGAAAGATCCTGGTTTGTTTGCTGGTGCCAGCAGTTCCCTCTCAGCATCTTTTCTGGTAATAGCTTTAACGAACCATCTGCGTAAACAAAGTTTTTTCAAGAAATGAGCATACGCCCATGTTAAGAAAAATTAGTTCCACGCTATCATTTTCTCATGCGTTTTTGTATAGATGAATATCAGCTCAGATACATCGAAGGTACTGCAGACAAATGCATCCCCTTTGGTAATTTTACTGTGAATGCATATTCAGTCAGATAGCACAAATACGGCAAGGTATTATGTTGTAATGTTTCATGATGGTAAATGCCTGAAAATGCAACTAATGTCAGCGTTTGTAATCAGTGAACTGTGCGGTCAAATGACTTACTCCTCAGTCTCCAGTGTGTTTGCTTCAGCTACATAATTATAGGGAATGAGGCCTTCTTTCTTCGTTACGAGAGACTCTGCTCTCCACCATTCTCCTGTCCTTTAAAAAATGAGACATAAATAAAACAGCAAATGCCATGTGACACTGCCTGAAATACATGTTGATAAGTAACAGCCCTTTCTGTTTGCTGGTTGAGTAGTCAAATTCAATGTGCCACTACTAAACTATCAACAATTACAAACCATTCAAGAAATATTAAAATCTACCCCTGTAAAATTCATGCCTGATGTCCATAGTAAGGAGATTCATTTATGGTCCCGAAACTGTGCTCCTAATATGTAAAATGTCACAATGTCCCACAGAAATGTAAGTAAATATAACATACTCTTGAAGAACTTTAAGCCGCTCTCCCTTCTTAAATCCCAAATCGCATGCATGTTGTGCTACATATGGGTGCAGTGCAATCACTATTTTGCCAGATTCACTTTGCTCTGTAACAGAAAAAGGGTTATTATACAGTCTTTGTTAAATCTGTTCACTAAAAGGATATCAGTACAGTAAGGAAGAAAGACAAACAAACCTTCCAACGTTTGGAACACTTGGCCAGGCAGAAGTCCACCTTGAGCTGTAAAATCCTACGGAAAAAAAAAAAGCCCAACAAAGACTGAGTATTTCTGAAATTAAACAATAAACAATATGCCATGCTTCTATAGCTGAGTTCTGCAAAAGGATCTAAAATATGGTATATGGCTCAAAAATAAGGTTTAGAGTTTATGGGAAGCTAAATGCAGTTCAATATACTAATCTGACACTGTTTGATTCTTCCTTAGGTAACAGACAACAAATGTACATGCCATCTGTGCTATCTGCATTGGATTTATATTATAAGTGTTTTATCAGGTAAAAGCCTTTGTGCTTCACAAATTCCAACATGCACGCATGACTACTAAATGCCGAATAAAGTTAAATATAACTGCACAGTCAGGTCATGCATGATAATTTGTTCATACACTACAGCATGGGTAAGCAACCCTGGTCCTGGAATGCCAAAGATGTTCTTGGTTTTCGCTCCATCCAAATGCATAACTACATAATTGGATTCATTATCAGGTTTAAGGAACACAGGTGACCATGTCCTGGATGTACACAGTATTTCACAATTCAGAATTTAAATATCAGACTCAGGCTCTTACTAATCCGTCATACTCTTGCAACCAAGCTCAGATGGAAGAAAAACCAGAAACATCACTGGCACTCCAGAACCAGAGTTGCCTTCCCCTGCACTACAGTATGTGAAAGCAACCCTGCTGAGTGAATTGCCTGGTTCAGGGAGGCATGCTTTCTGAATTTGACTGACTACTTACTATAGCATGTGGTTTACTGGAGGTGGGATCTCTCACATATCTATTTTGGTCAGTACGTACTGGTTGGGATTTCTTCTGCTCACGCGCACCTTGGGCTTCATCACCAGTCAGCTTGGATTTTGTACAGCCCATATTTTCTATAAAAAGAAGAAGAAACAATTGTTGTAGTACTCAATGCCACAGCCTAAAAGAAAAAAGGAGGTGAGACAACAGACGATGTACAAGACACAACATCCCTTTAGTCGAATCCCACAGTTTCATGAGGCTAAATTTTGATTTGAGCATTCTAGAAGCAGGTGCTGTGTGCAGACTACAAGCATACTGCTATGTTTGTAGTCTGCACAATTATCTTAGCTTTAAATTATAATTGACTGCATCCAACATTTCATTACATGTGAAAACACACACACACACACACACACACACACACAAACACATACACACATGCGGGCACTTACACACGCGCACACACACAAAAGCTTAGATATACCAATGAGTGCTAGAAGGGCACAGTGTGAGAACACAGTTTATTCACATCTGTATTAATTTGGCTGTTTAAAAGTGGGAATGTTTCATCATTGTCAGGCTTTCCTCCAACAATATTCCAATAATTTATATAAAGCTGCAAAATATGAAACAACTTGCACATTCAGTACATACAACTATTTTAACACACAGTGGATGAAAAATAGGTTTGAAATTCCTGTTGAAAAATTTACTCAGTAATTAACACCCGATGGTGCCATTACATCAACGGCAGCACACACAACTAAGAGATAATCCTCAAGCATTGCAAATAATCACCTGTTCACTAATAGTAATGGTTTGAGGCTTGTTTGATACCTCAGACCCTTGATGACTTACAGCCATTTGGTCAACTATGTGATCCATACTGTTCCATCGTAATTTACAGCCCCCCTAATTCCCATAGAGATCCATTCAAATGCAGAGAGGTTGTAGTATCGCTTGTAAGAGTACCTGAAAATAATCAAGAGTCTTTTGATGTTGTTGGGTCACAGACATCAGAAGGTCATGGCATGCAAAAGATATGCAACCAAATATTAAATATGATGACTTTATTTAAGTTTATGTTAATTTGTCCAATTACTTTTTGTCCCATAAAATGGGTGGACTGTGTATATAGTCACTGTTCCATTTCAAATCCAATGTGCTGGAGTACAGAGCCAAAACAACACAAATTGTGTCACTGCCCAAATACTTTCCGTCCCCTCTGTACATGTCAAATGAATTAGTTTTTTGCCTGTTTTAATGGCAAAATACCACATAAAATAAAACAAAATAAAAAAACAAGATATCAAAAAAAGCCTCTGTAAATTACCAGCTATGTCATCATGATAGCATGGGAAATAGTCAAATATGGTCTAGCCAGCTATACGCTCCGGAAAATAAGCTTTCCAACCATATCCCACTCAATCAGTTCAGTCCTAAAATTGCACAGGCATAATACCATGAAATATGCTAACAGAAGCTAACTTTATACATTGTGTACTTAGCGAAGGTGGTATATAATTATATAAATTAACTATTTATGATCATTGTTGACCATTATTTTGTACATTTTATGAAACTAGAGTAATCATAGAATCAAAATATCTCAAAATTGATAAATGCAATGAAAATCACGAAATTCCGGGTGGTGTCTCCCCTTAATATGGTCATTTCTTCCTAGATACGAACAGAAGAATAAGCACAGCCAGATTATTTCCATGATCTACCATTACAGTGCTGTTAGATGAGAGCATTCTGCTCTTATTTCACTCTGTCTTCAGACTAATATCACAAATCTGTGTAAATAGGACATTTTAAGAGACATAATGGGATCATTACAAAACACAATAATGCAATTTGTATTGACTGTGATAATGAAACTAGGATTTGCAAATGGAGTTGTACATTTACAACAGTTTTACCAGCTGTAGATTAAAATGCAAGTGGGACATCTTTCTCTGAATGGAAGAAAATCAATTTGGTGCATAACGTTGGATGTTTGATCTGTTCATCTAACGGCAGTGTGATATGTCTATAACAGTGGTAAGATGATTGAAGCATGTGCTTTACTTTCAGTACCTCTGAAACATCACAAATATCACTGAATTTTAAGAGAAAAGTATAGGCCTAAATGTTAAATAAAAAACTTGCTGTAAAAGCAAAGCCTGCTGCAAGACAAATGCATCTGGGCTACATTAGGACGCAGAACAACTGTCTTCATTCCCTGTTTTATCCATATCAAAATGTAGAAGTCTTTAGCTCTCAACCAGCTCTCTTGCTGGGACACAGAGTGAATAGGCATGCCAAAGGACTAGAAGAGTAACATGTTCCAATGTGTTGTCCTCACCTTGCCTCAGCTTTACCTCTCATGCCCTGGTCATGGATCTAAACATGTTGTTTTAACATGCGTGCAAACGTCAATCTGCAAATCTATAAAATTCCCTTCCTGATCCATGATATTTGAATGCCATAGCTACTATCTAGACTGATACGTCTAAGATTGTCCGTATTGTCGCTGATACTAGTTGAAGACTCGCATGGCTCTAACCGATTAATGACATTGATTGTACGAATTGATCACATTTACCAGTCTTGCTAACACAGCCAATTGAAGACTCACATTCTATTTTTTCTTCACTGTTCCCATCCACAAAATGTGAAATAAATATAATAAGTAAGGGCCTTCGCTTAAAATATTTACTCTAAAACCACTCATACAACAAAGGATGATTCACGAATGGCAGAAGGACAGAAATGTGACTGATAAACCTATGAAGAACAAAACCTTTCAATTGTGCTGTAAATGCTATTCTGACAGATGATACGTATTTATATGACTACAAACATTTTCAATTGAAGGAAATTCCCTTCACATTTAGAAATTGTGGTGCACTTAGGCAGGGTAGATGCTTGAACAGATACTTTCAGTGATGGAACAAATATTTTTCTTCCCATAGGAAGCACAGAACCGTTCATTCTGAGGTATTATTTCCTCTAACTTTGGTATTTGAGGGAATGATGGCCTTCGGAGCAGTTTAGCTGATAACGCCCATTATGCGCAATGCCCTAGTCTCTGACCCTAGACAGAAACAACTGGGGTATTCTCAAATTGTGTCTCACCCAGTTCTTATTGTGAAATTTATGTGTCCTCTGAAGACACATGTGGAACATAACATGAAACTACTTGCAAAATGTAACATTTCATTTTCAAGAGAGGCAAAAAATGTTGACTAAGAACCACAATTTCCAGTTGTTTTATTCCAACTTTCTCAAAATGGTAAAACCAGATTTGTACACTCAACATACACTACTCACAAAAAGTTAGGGATATTCGGCTTTCGGGTGAAATTTCAGGATGAACCTAAAATGCACTATAACCTTTACAGGTGAAATTAATTTGACCTTCTCTAAACTTTTGAATGCACATGTCCAACTATTCAATGTTTCAGTACTTTTTGCACAACTTGCTGTTCTCTAACAAGGAGCTGAACGGCAAAATTCACAACAGGTGTTTGATCCATGAATCGACCAATAAATTTCCTGGTTCAATTAGAATTGGTATTTAAACAGTCCTCTTCATCATGCTGTTCACATTTTGACATCATGAGAACAAGACGACACCTAAGAATTGATCAACAGTACCTCACCATTGCGAGGCTTCAAACAGGATGTTCTCAGAGGGAAGTGGCCACTGAGCTTAGAGTGTCACAGAGTGTCATCAGCAGGTTGCAACAGAGATACAGAGAGACTGGAAGAGTCACAGAAAGGCATAGAAGTGGACGTCCTTTGGCCACATCCCACACTGATGACCGCTTAATTGTGAACAGTGCCCTGCGGAACCGGATGATGAATGCCACTCAACTCCAGGCACATTTAAGGGAGGTGAGAGGCACCCAAGTGTCACGTCAGACCATTCGAAACCGTTTACATCAGCGTGGTCTCCGTGCTAGACGACCTGCAAGGGTACCTGACCACACCACCAGGCACAGGCGTCATCGTCTTGCATGGGCCAGGGAGCATTTACGCTGGACGAGGGACCAGTGGGCCTCAGTGCTGTTCTCTGATGAAAGTCGATTCACGTTGAGCAGAAATGATGGCCGCCAACGATGTTGGAGACGTCAAGGAGAGCGCTATGCATCAGCCACTGTTGTCACCAGACGACCCTTTGGTGGTGGCGGTGTTACAGTGTGGGCAGGTGTGTCTAGTCAATACAGAACTGCCCTACACTTTGTGAATGGTACAGTGACAAGCCCATACTACCTGAATAACATCATTAATCCAGTCATTGTGCCCCTGCATGAACAACACAGGCCTAATTTCATCTTCATGGACGACAATGCTCCAGCTCATCGAGGTCGCATCATTAGGGAAAGGCTGCTGGAGACTGGGGTACCTCAAATGGAGTGGCCTGCACTTTCTCCAGACCTGAATCCCATAGAAAACCTATGGGATCAGCTGACTCACCGTGTAGAGGCTCGTAACTCTGTACCCCAGAACCTCAATGACCTGAGGGCCGCCCTTCAAGAAGAGTGGGATGCCATGCCTCAGCAGACAATAAGTCGACTTGTGAACAGCATGAGACGTCGTTGTCAAGCTGTAATTGATGCTCAAGGGCACATGACAAGTTATTGAGACATTGACATTTTTGTTGTGGTATACCCACCACTGTTGTTGGCTTTTGTTTCAATAAATTGTTTGAGATGAGGAAATCACCATTGCATGCTTCTACTTAAATGCCCTACTTTAATGATACGTATAATATCCGTGTAGCGTGAACTTACATTTTCCATAAATTTCACCCGAAAGCCAAATATCCCTAACTTTTTGTGAGTAGTGTATGTTAATTAAAAGAAGCAAAGTTAACGTCCTTCTGTGAGTTCTTTACTGAACCAAAGAAAATATTACTTGATTTTATTTTGGATGAGAAATGTTGAAGGACAAAAACATGCAAATAAATTATCCATTATGTGCTTGGTAGAAAATACCAAACATGTTTGACTATTTTAAAATGTTAAACTTATAGTGCTGCTGATGGTTTTTGCTCTGAGAGAAGCCAGCTGTCAAGTCATTATATTTTTAGGTTCCTGACAGGAAGCTGGAAGAACATTCTGGTCAGATTACTGTTGTGTGCCCCATGCAAGTAATTTCACACTTCCTCCAAAACCCCTACAGTAAGTAGCGGAGACTGGGGTTAAAACTCTGGAGTTTAATACTGAACAGATTATACTCATCCATACATTTATTTGTGTCAGATTCCAAAGCTAGGTTTCCCTTAATCAGGAGTTTCCACTGGGTTTATGATTAATACATTTGTTATGGATTCTCCAAATACAGTAAAAAGCCTAAAGCTGGTGCTGTCACAGTTCTGCCTTATCTTGGAGAACAGTATCTGTGATGAACCCCCCTCAATAGCCTACGGCACCAAGTTGACCTGTTATCCTCAAAAGTGGTGTTCAGCAGGTTCTGTTTATCATTTGTTTTTAAATAATACATTTATAGAATTTTACATTTCTGAATAGCAAACTAAAAGTAAAACTCCAATGCATTGCGCAGGCTAGATGGTATTTTAAACATTGATTTAATGTAACTGAACAAGCTGCCATAGTTTAGAAATACAAGTACTCCGTGATCATAGCAAAATCTTACCCTGGAGGAAAAAAGATAACCATGGCAACCGTTAAGCATGTTCCATTAACTCGTGGAATTTATCACAAGTACACTAATTACGCTGGACTTCCTTAGGCAAGATGTTATCAATTATAAGTTGAAGTTGTGCGACTACATTAGCATTGTATAGGAGCATTGCATAGGAGCTTGTAAGTTGCGTATGTTGACTAATAGAAAGCACTGAACATTATGATTTTTATAATATTTTTGGTCTGCAACAGCAGCGCTACACAATTAGGTAGCCTACACGCCCATACCGTCGCTTAGCTAGCCTTATGCATTCTCTACCCCAACAATCAACGAATATGTAGCCATATTAAAATATATCATCATCATCATCATCAAAATGACCAAAATACAGCTTTTGCATGTAGGCTAATGCTAAAGGAAGGCTGAAAAAAATAAGTCGGTAGGAAACATTAGACACTTTGGTAACTTGCCGCATTAAGCATTTTAATCGAAAGATCAACTAAATTCCGATGCAGTGTAGCCTACCAGACGACACTAGCCAATTAAAAATCATCTAAGCCAGAAACGGCATATGAGTAGGCTATGCACATAACGAGTCGATAGGCTACACATAACGATAGGAATCAATAAAGAATCAAAAAGCTTCAAGGAATATCGGGAATAAAATTTGTAAAAACATGAGAGACTACTCACTCAGTCTGAAAGACGTCTAGGCTATAACTCTCCAGTGGTGGTCCAGGTTAAATCGAAAGCACTATCCGACTTACTTTAGCCTACTGAAGTCCGTGTCCAACTTCAGTAACATCATCATCCATTTCACAGAATGAGGAACTTGTGTTCAGTTGTTGGCCGACTTTTCCTTTTTTTTTTTTTTTTTTACTTCCTGGTATGCTAAGCGTTTATAATTATATTTGTATAGCAACACAATTGTGTATTTCACAAAGCAGTTCCCGGAGACATATTTTATAGACATTAGCTATAAGAGTTAGCCTACAGAAAGCAAAAACAAAAATGAATGTGTTTCATAAGTTCAGCCAATCACATTACATCACTAGGCAACGTGCGTTTATAGTCTATTCATTTCCTTCAGCACCCATACAAACTTAAATATTTAGTATAAATACCGTTCATATATAATAGGCCTAATGACAGCCTCTTAACACCCCAACAGACTGTAGCCTACATTTCACTTAAACCACTATATTGTTAATTGACCAAACTACAAGGGAACAGCTCTTATGTAGCTAGGCTAATAAGCTCCCATAACTGGTCACAAAACAAAGATCAAGGGAGGAATATTGAAATTAATGTGATAGCCTACTATTAACGTTACGATAATGTAAAACACTAATTGATAAATTGAAAATATTTTTTTATAAGCATCCTAAGCTATGAAGATACAGAATGAAGAACACATACAAAAATACGCACGCGCACACATGCTAAACATACTCGCTAATATCTTCGTGAGCGATGTTTAATAATAACAAATAATAAACATAAGAGCCCTATGGAAGCGTTACTTCGTCGCAAAAGTATTTGAATTTTAGCAGCCTTTAGCTAAAATATTATACAATAGGCCACTGTTTCCACAGAAGTTGCCTACAATAGGTGGAAAATAAACCCGATATGTTCAAAATCGGATCTGAAACCTAATGCTCAGCCTTCACCTAATGACCATGTTTTTGAGGTTGCTTTATGTTATCATTAAAACACCAAGAAAAAGAAAGTAGGCTAACTATTTCCTAAAATTAAAATAAAAAAGTAAAATGACAAATGCACCCACATTTAAGTTTTGCAACATAGTGATCCTGGATGCATGAATGGGAGCAATTCGCATAGCCTGAGTTAACGCAAACTGCACTTCTCTTCATCCAACATTGGACTGTCACTAAAAGCATGCGATGGCTACATAGCAGACATTCACATTGATAGTTGTACTTCTCCGCAAGATGTATTCCATTGTTTAAAAAAAACAACAAAAAAAACATCAACTAAGTAAACTTTCAGTATATCATTCAAATATAAACCAAGGGATTTAATAGCTTTAAAAAACCATTGATTCTCTGCTGGGGAAAGGTGATGAGAATTACAATTAATAAAAAATCTTATTCATTATTATTCATGAAGTCATTACTGGGCAATTATTTTTATCTTTGAGGAAAATGTAACTCTGGAACTGAATCTTATAAACTTCCTCTTTTGCATCAATTGGCCATGAGAACGTTCAGCATTATACTCCTTAAACATTGAAACCAGAGCTCAGAAGAGATGACGCTTTCAGTATGGTGTATTGCACATTGTTCCCAGCACATTGTTTTGGGCTCCCTAACCCGATAATGTACCCTGACAACGGAAATACTAATTATCTTTAACCACAAGGAGGAGACATAACAAGAAAAAAGATCATCACCTCCTAAAAGCTGATGTATGTATGAGGCCTATTGTTTTATTTCTTCCAGTATCCTCGAATAACACCTGCTGTTAAAAACCTTGTTGATCATGTTCTTTCTCCAATAACTCCTGATGTAATGAAAGTGGCAGAGACACCTAATTGGCTCAGGAAAATGGAAGCATGCAAAGGTGCTTGCCACAAACACCGGGCCCGATAGCCTAGTTTTTTTTTTTTTTGTTTGTCTGTTTATTCACATCAGCCACGGTGCCTCAGGTTAACATTACAATAACAACACACCAGGAACCCACAGGCAACCAGTTACCAGAGAGCCACTAATCTGATTAGCTTTCCTGCAGCAGCCTATTGAGTGGAAAATAGCTACTGGCTCAAAAATGAGGAGAGGAGTACACTTCAACTTCTGACCTCAATGTGCCCATTTCAGAGGCACAATAGTTACTTGCGAGGCACAATTCCTGATTTCAAATTGTGGAGAAAAAGAGAAGTAAAAAAAGAAAGAAAGAACACTCCTTAAAACAATGTAACTGAAGAGTCCATCTCCAGAAAGTCTTAGGTCTATTTGATGATCTACTTTTCTACTACTGAATAAAGCTTTATTTATTTATGTATTTATTTTTTGCTGAGATGAACTAAGACATGTTTGACAAACAAAACAGAAATGGCATCGTAATTCACAGCAATGTATTTCAAATGCATGTATGAAACACATCAACAGCATGCACATTGAGTATAATGATAGACTTTCCACTGAAAATACCCATTGAGTTGGTCAGGACTTAACCACATATTCTCTGTCAGGGCTTCACCAAAGCATTTGATGTACAGAATTTCCAGCAGAAGACAGCACACAGTGGGAGAGGGAGTGGTAAGATAATGACCATAACATGACGTCCAAAATGCACTTTACAAAGTAGTCAGAGGACAACACTAACAGCATCCCTTGCTTGTTGCTTATAGATAAGATAAATAACATGTCCTAAGTTGTTCATGTTCGGTCTCAGGTCAGCAAATTCTAGGGCTCCAGATAATCGGAGTGCTGGACCACATACTGTGCTGCCCCAGGAAAAACAGGACTGAGATTTTAAACTGTCTTAATACTGTAAAGGAAAGTGCAGGGGTTCCCTTGGGCCACACCCAATAACCTCCTAAGATCTGGCAATTCATTTCTGTCCCCTTAGGGTACATCTGTGCTTTTCATTTCAAGGGCCATATATTCTACAATACTGAAATCTACACTATAGGGCATTCAGTAAACATAAAACTAATAATATTATTGAGAATATTTTCACTGCAACATGTTTTTATCATGCACAACACTTGTATTATGGCAAAACATTTAAATACTTTAACTTTTTTTCTGTCTCAGGAGGATAAGAAAAACCTGGACTCCACTAGCTCCTCTTACAAAATACAAGTTAGGCCTGAGCAGCTAGGCCTTGTACAAAATAGCCACGGTACGTATCTGGAGTTATCACAAGTAGCTTTTACATTTTCAAATAGAATCAATTTGAGGAAGACAAATAATTTGGATATATTGGCTACTTTGGAAGTCTGTATCAATTTACAATTGCTTGTCATAGCTGAGCTGTCAAAGAAGACTATGCGATATTTATGTGGAGAAGAGTGTTTTTTTTTTACATAATTAAACCGGAAAACAAAACACAAACACCAAGGGAACATTTCCTGAACACTGTTTGAAGTTTTGGGAGTACCCAAAAAAGATGACTATCTGCACCCAAAATTATCTCCAGATGCTAAGATGATTTTAGATGATACCTTGGCAAGCAGCTGCAGTCATCAGAGCAGGAGAAGGAACATAGAAGGAATGTGCAGGTCAAGTCATCGTACGCCAATTGCATTTCCCCCTAGATTTAATATGTAGATCCTGAGGCTTATTCACTTGCTGTCAGATCATTAATCATCATCAGTCCCCAATGTCAATGATAGTTGCAATGCACATATTTATGTCTGTGATTGAAAAATATGCATTCCAAATTATTCCATTAACTTATTGGCGGTTTTATGATTCTTTCCATCAAGTGTACTGTTTATATACTGTGTATATACTGTGTATATATATATATATATATATATACAGTGAGCATCATAATTCATTGGACAGTGACACATTTTTTGTTATTTTGGTTCTGTACTCTAGCACTTTGAGTTTGAAAGGATACAATGACAATGTGTACTGGAACAGTATGGAACACATGGTTGGCTAAATGGCTCTAAGTCATCAAGGGTCTGACGTATCAAAACAAGCCTTAAACCATCTCTCTGCTGCCAGATATGCAGTAGATATGGATGGATCACTTTAAGGATTGTTTCTCCTGACAAATTTTCCTATTGAACTATCTGGCAGCAGAGTGATGGTTTAAGGCTTGTTTGATATGTCAGACCCTTGATGACTTACGCCTAGTCTAGACCGCAGCCGTCACGTCAGCGTCACGTGAGCATCGCGCTCGCAAGACAACAGAGTTAACGCGTCCCTGAAGCGACTGTCTATACAGCTTCCGTATTGCCCGCGCATTTGCATACCCACAGATCCTTGCGTTCAGGTTGCTGCTTTCAGCAAAAGAGGTGCAAAAGAGGTGTGTTTTGACTGCTAGATGATGAACCACAATAAACAATGTTTCCCCCAGATAATCATATAGGCTCTGATAAAGATATACAATAATAATAACTTTATTATCTGACCATTTCTGATGGCATGTTTTCTCCAGGTTTATTTATTGATTCTGTATTGTGTAATCAGTTTTGAAAAGTGGTATACAAATAGCTAATATGATAAAAGTTTAATGATTACAATGATAAAATGACAACAACCCGAAGTTTGACATGTATTAAGTGCCTTTTTATTTGGCATCAACCTCGCGGTTTACGCGCGTATTGTCGAAAAAATAGACTTGAAGCGTAAATAAACCCTTCAGGTCGCTTTACGTTCGTGAGACGGAGCTGAGACGCGAGCCTGCAGGGAGCCGGTGCAGACAGCTGCATAGATTAATTCAAGAGTCTTTTGATATTGTTGGGTCACAGACATCAGGAAGTCATGTCATGCAAAGGATCTGCGACCAAATATTAAAAATGATTACTTCTACATTATGTTAAACAGTCCAATATTTTTTGATACCTGAAAATGGGGGGCCTATGTAGAAGTGCTAGAGTACAGAATCAAAATAACAAAAAATGTGTCGCTGTCCAATGAATTATGGTGCTCACTGTATATATATATATACAGTCAAGCCGGAAAGTCTGCACACCCTTTTTAGAAAATATGCAATTTTATTTTACTGACAAAAATAGGTTATTTAGGGGTTACATATCTGTACACACCCTTAGCCTAATACTTGGTTGCTGCACCTTTGGCAGCGATTACAGCTTCAAGGCGTCTTGGGAAAGAAGCTACGAGCTTGGCACACTTGTTTCTGGACATTTTTGCCCATTCCTCTTGGCATATCCTTGCAAGCTCTGTCAGGTTGGATGGGGAGCGTCGGTACACAGCCATTTTCAGCTCTTTCTACAGATGTTCAATTGGATTCAGGTCTGGGCTCTGGCTGGGCCACTCAAGGACATGCACAGACTTTCTCTGAAGCCACTCCTTTGTTCTCTTGGCTGTGTGCTTCGGGTCGTTGTCATGTTGGAAGGTAAACCTTCGCCCCAGTCTGAGGTCCAGAGCGCTCTGGAGCAGGTTTTCTTCAAGGATCCCGGTGTACTTAGCTGCATTCATCTTTCCCTCTATCAGGACTAGTCGCCCCGTTCCCGCTGCTGAAAAACATCCCCACATCATGATGCTGCCACCGCCATGCTTCACTGTAGGGATGGTATTAGCCAGGTGATGAGCGGTGCCTGGTTTCCTCCAGACGTGACGCTTGGTATTCAGGCCAAAAAGTTAAATTTTGGTTTCATCAGACCAGAGAATCTTAATTCTCATGGTTTGAGAGTCCTCTAGGTGCCTTTTGGCAAACTCCAAGCGGGCTGTGATGTGCCTTTTACTAAGGAGGGGCTTCCAACTGGCCACTCTACCATAAAGGCCTGATTGGTGGAGTGCTGCCTGGATGGTTGATCTTCTGAAAGGTTCTCCCATCTCCACAAGGATACGCTGGAGCTCTGTCAGAGTGACCCTCGGGTTCCTGCTCACCTCCCTGGCCAAGGCCCGTCTTCCCCGATTGCTCAGTTTGGCCGGGCGGCCAGGTCTAGGAAGATTCTTGGTGGTTCCAAACTTCTTCCATTTACAAATGATGGTGGCCACTGTGCTCTTTGGGACCTGTAAAGCTGCAGAGATTTTTCCGTCTGCAGATAATTCCTTTGACCCCATGGCTTGGAGTTTACTCTGACATGCACTGTCAACTGTGGGACCTTATATAGGCAGGTGTTGGCTATCCCCAATCATGTCCAATCAATTGAATTTATCACAGGTGGACTCCAATTAAGTTGTAGAAACATCTCAACCAGTATCAGTGGAAACAAAATGCACCTCAGCTCACTTTTGGGTGTCATATCAAAGGGTGTGCACACTTGTGTACATATGATATTTTACATTTTGATTTTTAATAAATTAGCACAAATGTCTAAAAACCTCTTTTCACTTTGTCATTATGGGCTATTTTGTGCAGACTTTCCGGCTTGACTGTATATATATATAATGATGGCCGGTGTTTCAGTATTTGTTCCTTGTTTCGGTATTCTATGTATGCAGATGTGAAAAAACCCCTTTGGTTTAGCAGTGCACACAGACCTATTCAGTGCTGGGGCACAGCTATTGAGACTGGCCTCTTCCTCTTCCTGAAAGTCTTTATATGAGTCCACCGATACCGCTGCTGTTTTATTTCCAATATCAGCAGCATCAGCATATTTGTTATAACAAATTATCTGATGTTAGCTGAATATAAATTGAAGACAGCTGAATGAATGTTCATTATGTGACTAATTTCACACATTCAATGCTAATAAATAACACAGTAAAATTGAGGATGAAAATTAAATGTTATATTATAAAACATTAGCTAAGTTTACCGCAAGTTTGTTTTGCAATAGAAAATGGTGGCTTTGGCCATGGGCTTCTTCACCCCGAACTGTCAATCATACTGTGCCTGGACCATGGTGACCATATCCGGTTGACGCTGCTCCCGTCAACGTCACTTCGGCTCCACGGAGCAGACGCAGTTTGTACAAAGATGGCGGCGACTCAAAACGGTTTTTACGAGGCTGTGGGAAGGCAATGGGTGACGTCACAGTGACTTTGTCCATATTTTTATACAGTCAATGGTTTTTCACAGTCTGTAATATCACTCCAAAATTCACAATGTCGGACGATATCTGCATTGCTGATGAGTTTCAGGGTGATGTGAGGCTTGACAAGGGTTACGTGTTCTTTTTTGAGAAATTATTTTATTATAAAGGTAGGCAGGCAGAGGAAAGCTTGCTAGCTAACGTGGCTACCTGGCTAACGACACAGTCTTGACATTTCACAGTGCTTATAATTCTGTTTATGCAACAAAACATTAAGATTTGTGGCAGGAGATACAAAATGCCACAGAAAATTGACGGTTAACGAATTTTTTACCAAGCAAACGTTAGCTTAAAGGTTGTATCAGCGATTTTGGGTGACGTCACTTCTGAAGCGAAATCCCAAACAAACAGAGCCAGCTCCAGCTCAGAGCCAATTATGTTATGTTTTAAAAAATAGTGTTCAAGCATCCAGAATTATAACCACGTTAATAACGTTTGTAAGAAACCAAACCGTTTGTAAATCCGTCAAGATTTCAGCGAGATAAGAGTATTAGCGTATTAGTATCACCCACCCCTTGTCGGTGATTGGTTGGAATACTGTTTATTTTGGTTTTGAGTAGTTGGTAGTACCATTGTTTTTGTGTACGATCTCGGAGCATAGGCTGCCTACAGAGACGCGGTTTTTTGACGGCCTGCTTATGGGGCGGGCAGCTAGCGGATCGTGAGGAAAAATCAGATGAATGTGATCATTTATGTTTCGACCCAAAATCGCTGATACAACCTTTAATAACAGGCGAAATGAAAAAAGCCTTGTAATGAAGGCGTACGGGCTATGTGGTAACTTAGCTGCAGTGGCTGGAGTTGTGATACCCCGGCCCAGCTCACTGGTTTTAATCTTTTATTTTCATGTGAGAAATGTTACACGAGCACTCATAATCATGTGAATAATATGTCAATAACCTAGCTAAGATGCTGAAATGTGGGAATTATGGGAATTATCCCGTTCAGAGCACACATCGATGCATACTTCAGATTTAGGACAAACGGAGCACGCATACGGGTACTTTATCCGTGCTCCGCACTACCGTACTTCGGTTTGCTCGTACATGGATGCGTGCTCGCTATGCGTGCTCGGAGCATGGAAGTATGCAGTTTGAGACACAGCCAACTCCCACTGTGTTCCCACTGCCCTATGTGACGTCACCCATATTGTTCAGATGTGAGGTGCACGTGGCCGATTTCATTACGAAAATAAGCATAGATGTAATTCTAAGTGTATTTAAAAAATAATAATAATTAAATCCCATTGCTACATCATTTTCCCACATATTAATTCACTCTTGATGTTAAAAAGTTGCCCTTTAAACCTGAACTCAAATATTTTAGGTATTTCAATCAAAGTAGGGTGACTGACAGCACAGGGAAAACATGAAAGCAATGATCCCCTCCAAACCTTTTCAGTTATTTTAGCTACAGTGTAGCTATTTTACTGGGCACCTGGGCAAAATGTTTATCATATGCCGTCCCTGGCTAATGCTGCTAATACTCTGATGGTCCAGTATACTTCAATACATTTCTGTTATCTGAGCGGAGATTAGTGTGAATATACTAACACAAATAACATACACAAGCGTGGATACACACACATTTGTAAAGAGGAGGGTGTGCACTTTAGTTGTAAGCAAATATAACAATCTGTCTCTTTTACTTTTGAATTTTAACAAAGCACCAGGCCAGTTTGCCTTAATGGAGGGTTTCTGTAGATTAGCACTTTCTGTAGATTGCCCTCAATCTTACTGTTTAAAAATGCCAACAGAACAGGATTGTATTGATTGTCCCTGCCTGCAGTGCTACACAATTCAATAACTTTAATTGAAATTATTTCACAGTATTTTTCAAGGAAAGAATACAATTGCTACTGTGGCCTTTGATGCGGTATATCATCATTTTCAGAGTGAAGTGCTGTTGAGCTAAAGATTTTGGAGGAACTATGTTCTTTTAGTTGCTGGTTAAATTACAAATGTTTTGTGCCTCTCCTGCATATCAAGTGTGAACTGCACATATTCAATCCTGCCAGCAGGGGGCAGCTGGCCCAAGAGTTTACTGAATACGCAGGGCTTCTTACAGACACAAGCTCATTTTACTACACATCCCATCCCTCAGCAGTAGGCCTCGATTGTTGTCCTTAATCACACTGCAATGGTGCACAATCTCTATCTGTACCAGATAATTTCCTGGTGTGTGATTTGACACTTAGACAATTTAATCAATCTAAAGACCCAAACAGAGATGGGACTAGGGGTAGTGGCTCAGATTAAAACGAGTTACCATAACGATGCAAAATATAACTAGGCCTACTCACTCGCTATCTTGCATAATGTTACTCATATAGAAGCAATGCTTATGTGCAAACTATCAAATTATTTTATTGTGATGATCAGAAAAGAGAGAAGAGCTTGCGGCTTGCTTGCTGCTCAGGAGCAAGCCGCAGTTCACCATGTAACTAGGCAACAAGCACCTATATCTTCATTCAAGTTACAAATAAAAGATGATACCTTTGCTCTCCTCATCAATAACAGTCATTCACTTCACAAGAGACAAAAATTCCATAGAGTCAATGATTTAACACAGACCTGAATGTTACTACTTTACAGTTCTTCATTTTGTTAAGTCCAATGCCTTGGTGCCAAAACAGAAAAATATGACATAGCACTTTCTTCAAGACACTGGTAGTCACTGCTGCTCAAATTTACTGGGGATTTTTGAAATAGAGAAATAGCTGAACAAGCCCAAAAACGCCACGCATCAGCAGAAATGCACCAGGAGGAGCATTCTGTCTCTCTGTGTCATCAGTTACTGATGGCTGTGTTTCACCATGATAAAAATGATGCCTGCTTAAAGACGGGTTTCAGACAGACCTAGCGACACTCACATTCAGCGATGCTTCACAGATCGCGTCCCCCTCCACGCGGACTCCTGCCGTCTGCTTGTAAAGCCTTTTCGATCCGTCAAATTTTTCTCGCCTCTCAAGTTTTCACTATCCACGGAGAGCAAACACCTGCACGGTCATCCCAGGGGAGCCGTTTCCTTACCTCGGATACTTCCCAGGTGGACCAACAGCGCCACACACCGTGGGTTTGATTGATTGACGTGGACCAACCAGTGGGATTTATCCCAGGCTCTCCCAGGTTTTTACTGCTCTTCTCAAGAATGGGAGAGGACTCTGTCCTCCTTACTAGCGACTCTGGGGAAGGGGAAGAATAAGGAAGATGAGCACACTACTAGTGACTCTGGTAGCAGGGAAGAATAAGGAAGATGAGGCACACTACTAGCGACTCTGGTAGCAGGGAAGAATAAGGAAGATGAGGCACACTACTAGTGACTCTGGTAGCAGGGAAGAATAAGGAAGATGAGCACACTACTAGTGACTCTGGTAGCAAGGAAGAATAAGGAAGACGAGCACACTACTAGTGACTCTGGTAGCAGGGAAGAATAAGGAAGATGAGGCACACTACTAGTGACTCTGGTAGCAGGGAAGAATAAGGAAGATGAGGCACACTACTAGCGACTCTGGTAGCAGGGAAGAATAAGGAAGATGAGGCACACTACTAGTGACTCTGGTAGCAGGGAAGAATAAGGAAGATGAGGCACACTACTAGCGACTCTGGTAGCAGGGAAGAATAAGGAAGATGAGGCACACTACTAGTGACTCTGGTAGCAGGGAAGAATAAGGAAGATGAGGCACACTACTAGTGACTCTGGTAGCAGGGAAGAATAAGGAAGATGAGCACACTACTAGTGACTCTGGTAGCAGGGAAGAATAAGGAAGATGAGCACACTACTAGTGACTCTGGTAGCAGGGAAGAATAAGGAAGATGAGGCACACTACTAGCGACTCTGGTAGCAGGGAAGAATAAGGAAGATGAGGCACACTACTAGCGACTCTGGTAGCAGGGAAGAATAAGGAAGATGAGGCACACTACTAGTGACTCTGGTAGCAGGGAAGAATAAGGAAGATGAGCACACCGCTCTGCATGATTGCATCCTTGTTGCACAGGCATCGGTGGTGATTGTGCAACATTCCCACCTTTCAAATGCATATTACCTTATTAAGTAAAGTAACAGAGAAAACTGTCAAAATCATAAGATAATTGGAAGCCCCAGGGAATGGTAGCTCTGGTGGACGCGGTAAATCATGGTTCAGCTTTGATTTCGAAGCAATTATGCTTATGGCGTTTAAGAAATTATTACTTCACAGAATTAAAACACCTTATGAGAATTACTGGGATTGTGTACGTACAGATTTTCTTTATTTGTATTTTCCACTTTTAGACTTTATGTTTTAGAGCTACTCACTCTATACTCATTGGATTTAAAATTGACTGACTGTAAAACATGTAAAGTCCATTGTTTAATTGTTTTGCATTTGGCTCTATTAAAGCCAGATAAGTACTTTCATCAGTCTATTGATACTTCCACACACACTAGTAGAAGTTCAATAGTACCTCTACATCTAGATCTACTGGGATATGCCCTGCAATTGATTTATAAGACACAAAGCAAATTGAAATAAACAAACAAAAAAATATATATATAATATATATATATATATATATAAACATCGAACAAAAAGTTCGGAAATTTGTGTTTGGTAGATTATTTCTCTGTTGTAACAATGCTTCTTGGCAATAAATTTTATATCGATGGAAAGCCTGTTTATTTCCCTTCTAAATGGTGCCCCATTTGTAAGGAACATGCATTTGTGGGATGAGCAGCACAGCTGAGTATGTGGGTTGCGCTCATGAAAAATTTGCCAAATCTTCTCTGCCAATGCCAAACAGCTTATTCTGCTGTTGCTATTGACTCTTGTTTTGAGCTTCCGGTACCCCCAAGTGCTGACAATCAGGTGCCTGATTGGCACCTGATTGGCAGCACCTGTGAGCATGGGCCCTGCTACAGTGGTCAATTGGTGTCTGCTCCAAGAATCGGCATGCCACGTTTGTCTGATCTCGATAAGGCCCGTGCGATAGGGCAACTTTAAGCTGGTGTTCCACAAAAGCAAGATGCGGCATCATTTGGAGTGAGCCCTAGTACCATCTCCAAACTGAAGGCCAAGTTCCATGAAACGGGGGATGTCAGAGACAGACCGTGAAGTGGGCGTCCCAAGAAGACGGTTCCTCACCCTTTCAGCACTTAGGAACCGTAGGTTGTCTTCTACAGATTTGCAGTCAAGGTTTGCAGGACGATATGGCACACGGCTTTCGGCCCAGACAATCCGGAACAGACTGCACGCAGCCAATCTTCTCCAATCTCTCTCATAGGGCTGCCAGGAGGCCTGCCATGACTGCCTTCACCGTCAGGCCCGTTTGCGCTGGTGTCGGCAACACCTGCACTGGAACCTGAACATGTGGAGGAACGTTATGTTCAGCGATGAGTCCAGATTCTGCCTACAGAAGTTGGATCGTAGGGTCAAAGTGTGGAGAAGATGGGGAGAATGCTATGCTGATTGCTGCACCGATAGAGTAACACCTTTTGGTGGAGGCAGTGTGATGGTGCGGGGCGGCATCTCCATCACTGGAAAAACGAGGCTTGTCATCATTGGAGGCAATCTCAATGCAGAGAGATATCGAGATGAGATTCTGCAACCAGTGGCAATCCCATATCTCCACAGCCTGGGACCGAACTCCATCCTCCAAGATGACAACGCTCGCCCCCACAGAGCGGGGTTTATCAGAGACTACCTCCAGAATTTGGGAGTAGAGAGAATGGAATGGCCTGCCAACAGTCCTGACCTCAACCCAATTGAACACTTGTGGGATCAGCTGGGGCGTGCTGTTCGTGCTAGAGTGACCAACACAACCACGTTGGCTGACTTGCAACAAATCCTGGTTGAGGAGTGGAATGCCATCCCACAGCAATGTGTGACCAGGCTGGTGACCAGCATGAGGAGGAGGTGCCAGGCTGTGTATGGTTCTTCCACACGCTACTGAGTTTGTTAAATGAATAAATTGTAAAATTGCCAATATGTCTTGTTTCTTCCTTGTTACTGATAGACTTCAATCATCCAATCCACCAAACAACACCAAACAAGAGTCAATAGCAACCGCAGAATAAGCTGTTTGGCATTGGCAGAGAAGATTTGGCAAATTTTACATGAGCGCAACCCACATACTCAGCTGTGCTGCTCATCCCACAAATGCATGTTCCTTACAAATGGGGCACCATTTAAAAGGGAAATAAAGAGGCTTTCCAACGGTATAAAATTTATTGCCAAGAAGCATTGTTACAACAGAGAAATAATTTACCAAACACAAATTTCCGAACTTTTTTGTTCGATGTTTATATATATATATAAATAAATAAGAATTTAAGATGATTCAGGATAATTTTCAAACAGAATTAAGACTGCTTTGTGAATTACCTATGATTCAACTGACGAGCGAGAACCACACCATTAATAACATATTATTGCAGAACTGCACAATATCAAGAAAAAAAATACCGTTCATAAAAAAACTACTTGATAGCTCCTTTTATCATAAACAACAAGTTCTCAGGAAAACATATGTAGATCAAAAAAGTCTTGACATCCCAATGCATATTAATCCCAGTAGAACATCAGGAAAAAATCTCCACATGAAAGCTACATCAAAGGCTCCACTGTGTAAATATTAATGTAAAACAGGATAAATTCTTTCAGTGCAAATTCACTGTGAATGGTGTGAATGCCTGGCACAGTTTTGCCAAGCAGTGCACTTTGTAATAACTTGGACATTAACAATAATTAGTAATAACATCAAACTATTCTTCAGTCTAATGAAAGAAATGAAATACATACAAATAAACTGACAGTCGGATGTGAAATCTATTTCAGGACTGGGGTTGAGCTGAATTTCTATTGGGAGTTTAAGAGAAAAGCTCTTGTGTCGTGCAGACTGGCGTTCTTCTACTGGGAGCTGAATGTCAGTTAGGAGGAACACCTTACAAAGTCAGCACTTTCCCCTGGAGGAATTTCTCTCTTCTAGCAATGCACTGTATAAGCACAGAAAGAGATTTCTTATCCTCTGTCCTCTGATACCGGCGTCACTTCCTTTTTCTAAAAGAAGTCAGAAGCAGATTCATCCTACACAAAAGGAAACCTTTATTTGTCTTTTCATTGACCTGACACTTTTGTGGTCCACTTCTCATATGTACGTGCATCTGATGTCAATATCGAAATTCAGCATTTTTACTGGTGTTAAGCTCTGAGAGCGGAAAAAACCTGCGGAGCTTTCATCGTTATTTTTGTCCTTTGGAAATCGCCCTCTGCGGACCTCAGTGGTTATGCAAATATAGATGTGTCTCCTGTGTGGAATCTATCCGGATCCAGAGGTGTTCACTTACAGGGGTACAGTTTGAAGAGATGTTCACTTACAGGGGTACAGTTTGAAGAGGTGTTCACTTACAGGGGTACAGTTTGAAGAGGTGTTCACTTACAGGGGTACAGTTTGAAGAGGTGTTCACTTACAGGGGTACAGTTTGAAAAGGTGTTCACTTACAGGGGTACAGTTTGAAGAGGTGTTCACTTACAGGGGTACAGTTTGAAGAGGTGCTCGCCTGTCACTTGTACCCATTGCTTTGACAGCTGTGGTCGTGTCAGTAGCTCAGGAGACACTTGCATGCAGTCTCCTTCTGTTTTCTTTGTTTTTTCCTCCATGTGTTTGAAGCCTCCTCTGGAACAAAAGCAGTAACAAAAGAGAGCAACATTACTTGACTCGCCAATTCTGAAATCCATGACTGCGCTGGAGTCGCGGTACTAAATATGAAAACATTAAAAATGCTCACCGGGGTGTGTTGCAATTTCAAAGTTTACACTTACAGCTGGCGGAGTCTGTCCCATGCAAAACCAAAATCATGTCTGCACTTCTTATTCCTAGGTATGTCGTCCTCTGTTAGAATGGCTATATCGCCCTTCTAACAACACGTTGTATACTGTATTTCAAACCTCTCCTTCAAATATGCCCCTCGTGTGCATTGGAGCAGGGTAGTCGGGAACGGCAGATGAAAGCATAGCTCTCCTGGGTATATTCCTTCCATTGTGGTCACATTCTGGCCTTAAGAAGAGGCACTGGGGAACGTAAAGTGCAGATGGGAACCTGCTGATAGTCTAGGCTGAGATACGGAGTGCTGGTTTACACTCTCTCCCTCCCCCAGCCTCTGCAGGCTTTGCACAAGCGACACCCCCAAAACTGGTTTCTAGACTACGCGTCTGCCTGTCACCCCAGCAACAACAGCGGCATCAATGCCTTTTCTTTGAGTATTTATAAAAGATGTGAAAACTTCAGTTTGGGAATTTTCAAAAGAAGCCTTTGACAAAAACAAAAGCATTTCTGGCATGAGCTGGCAGGGACACTTGTTGGTGCGTTGTCTCATGTCCCACATTCAGCTTAATGCATGAGCCATGTTAAACTCTCCTGTTTCATCCTCAGAGATGGTGGACAGACTTTTTTTTTTTTAACTGCCTGTTAGAGTAAAGTGCACTTGCTCCAGCTGAGAATCCATTTTGTTAGTTCATGTGAAAGGATCAATATCGCATTTCTTGTGTCTGCTAGTTGTGCCTCCTCACAGAACCAGTGGATAAAGAATCAACAATAATTTCTGAATCTAGAGGCAAGAAGGCAAATGGTTTTATGTGGCCAGTTGTAAAAACATTTTAAGCTTTCCTTAATAGGGATGATATCAATTAGAGCACAAATTTAGCCAACAATTTAATTTCCCGTTTTCTTAACTCACAAATTTCAAACTGCCAGGCCTGCCTACTGTAAGTACTGGCAACTGGTAGCCTGTGGGCAAACCGATGCATTTTTGAGGGGAACTAATTCAGTTGCCACTCTGGCTGAATTAAACCCCTGGCAGAATGGCCATAGTCAGCTAAAGCTCTGGTCAAATATGACAGGGCCCAATCGGCATGACAAAATGCCTTTGCTGACTGAGCTTTTTTTTTGCCAAACTGCCAACTTGTTTTCAATAAACTGTTTCTTCCTCTTCTCACAACTGGCTTTGAACACAGGAATCTGGTGTCACATCACTCAACTCAGTGTTGATCAAGACAGAGCATACAAGTGAGACCTAACTGCACATATTTTATAGAAAAGAACCATGTGATTTATGTCACAGCAGAAGAAAGTATAAACAATCAGATCCTGGCTCAGTACTACAATTCTCTATTATAATCGCACCTTTCTTTTTAATCCCACTTTCCTCTTGTTTATTGTACATGTCTGGGTGATGGATCAGAATCTGCCGACGTAACAATTTAGGGAAGAAGCACTGAGTGTGTGTGTGCGTGCGTGCGTGCGTAAGCACATAAAGAGAGAATGCATTTGAGTTCAGAGCTGACGGAGGGCTTGTTACTGCAGTCTCCTGGCTGTGTTCCCACTCCTCACAGAGTTCGACATGAGGCAGACTTCCCAGACAAGACCCCCTGTGGGGGCAGGAGGGCAGCGATACCACAGCCTTCCACCCGACACGCATCACGGGGGCCGTGGGCCGCAGTCCGCAGCGCACGGCCGCATGCTAACGCACGGCTAACACTCACATATCTTAGTGATTCAGACCAGGGAGGGTGGCCCAACAGCATTTCACAGAGCAAGGCATGCGTGGTCTCTTTCATGCTTACTCTGAGTATCAGGTTACCACAGCTAAGATGTCCAGGATCAATTTCCCCTAAGAGAGAAATGAGAATGCAGTCAAAATTCTCATGGATCATGCAATCACATAGTAATATTTACTTTATATTATTTTATTTAGTAGGCACACAAGGTGCCTGTGGTGTACCTGGCTCCTTAGGACTTACTGTGAATTCTGGTGTTTTTCATAATCTGTCCTGGTTAACACTGTTTCGTCAATGTTTTAACAATCTACATAATGCACTGAAGCTAATGGGATTCAAGTGATTAAACAGTAATCACCCCCACGAAACAGGCATTACTTCTAGGATTATCCTCGTACATGCCACAGATCTAATTCCTTCTTTAATTCAATTGTTTCTTGCTGTATTGCATTGTCATTTTTATAGAAGAGAATATACCGTGTATATGGGAGTTGAACAGAGCAAACTAATTTGGTGGTTAGAGAGGACTGAAATAAAGTATCACCTGACACGCACACTATGAATTTAGAAATGCATTTGGTCCAAATTAATTTTACAGGACAACCACTACACTGAGCAGTGCCATATTAAAATACAAAGCAGAGAGATCTAGCACAACATCACGACTAGGCAGTATCTGAAGCAACAGTACATGTATGATGATGTCTAGATAAATATCAGCTTATGATAAGGTTGATAAGTTTATTAATTTGAAATTAACCATTTAATGATGATGGGTAGCCTAATCTTACATTAGCCAGATGTCCCATTAGTGTCTCTATATATCCATGATTAGATTACCATGTGTGCACATTTCAACAGATGAAGATCTATGAGGATAGCAGGCTCAGAATGAATGAACAACAGTGCAAATGACCAAATCATAAGTTATTGACTACATAATTAATTTATTTACAAACAGCATGTATGGGACACACGCTGTAGTCAAAGACAAAATAAACATAATTGTCTTCCTCCATTAATATTACATGCAATTTCTCTGTGACACCAGAATAGAACCTAAATAGTAACTAAGTAAAAAAAATACAAACTCACAGACCTTCACTCGCAGACTAAAGGCAGTTTTACACAATACAGTATCAAAAACAATAAGCCTGACTGTCATAGCAGAGGGATTTTCAGTGTATTTACCTTCACTAGACTGAATGTGAGATCAGACTTCTCAGAAGAAAATCAGTCAAAGCTTTATCTTAGATGGCACACATCCGATGTTACCTGTCTATTTTCAAACCTAAAATGAAAATGAGTGATTTTCTAGATGTGCTTTTCCTTCATGTAGCTGCATTTATATCTACTGTACAGGCTTTTCTTGCATAAATGTGGCATTAAGGCTATTTCTTCAGTGTGCTTGACCGCCCCTACATGAGTCTCAAATTGCATTTGAACAAGCCAGATCCACGGCCGATTTCTATTGTTTAGACTACAGTTATCGAATGCAACACATATTGAATTTGTCAAGAAATTGGATATATTTTGCATACAAAGTCCAGTGAAAACAGGGCCAAAGTGTGGAGCAACACTGACAAATAAATACTTTACCTAACCCTAATACAACACAATACTAATATAATAATATATATAATATAACAGTAACTTCAGGATAGCCGTATTCCAATCCAAACTTGAGAAGATTATACTAGTGTTTGAAGAAAAACACATACAAAGAATATACTGTAACAAGTCTTCCAAGATTAACCAAATTGTATATCCTATTTATTTGTGGTTAGCAGCCATGGGGATCGCCTTTTAGTCTTATATTTAGGGCAACACAACATATGGAATCAATGAAATAATACCACAATACTGTACCATATGAACATATGAACCACTGACCATGTTTATACTGCTATAGAGTTCTCTCTGGAATTGTTGGCACCCTTGGTAAAGATGAGCAAAAAAGGCTATGAAAAAATGCCAATGTTATTTTTCAGCTTGATTTTGCACTCAACATATGACAGAAATGTAACCTAATTGAGCTAAAATTGTTCAAAGAAAATTAATTCATCAAAAAATATATTTTTTGTCACAATTATTAACAACATCACAGAGAATTATAATGGCATGTACATTTTACTTTAAAAAAAATAATTTGGGTGTCTTGGTGGCGTAGCCTGTAGAGCACATTGTGAGCCGAGCCGTTCACATTGTGCTCATTGTGAGACGAGCCGTTCAAATCCGGTCGCGTGACCTTTGTCACTGTGCTATCCAATAAAGCCAAAAAACTGCAACAAAAAAAAAATGCATATTTTTTAAATGATAATAATCCTTACAAACTTAAGTGGTCATCCATGGATATGAGGTGACACTCACCAAACTCCCCCAGAGAACACATAAATAAAAAGAGACAAAAATATACCGGTATTCATAAATCAGGCAACAACGAAAAAAGTTAAACTCCTGGAAACACCTATCTTCACAGTTGTTTAGAACAACTGGAGCTGTGATGAACTTGCCTGCCCCCATGCACAGTGAGAGGACAGTTTGAGTGCAAAACAAACAAAATAACATCTCCAAGGATCACAGTTGGAGAGTTGCGGAAGCTGGTTGCATCTTGGGGTAACCAAATCTCTAAAACTACAATTAGATGCTACTGCCATGCCAAGCCAACAAGCTATCTGGAAGGCTTGCCAGAAGAAAGCCTCTACTGTCATCAAACAACAAAATAAAGAACCTGGAGCAAGAACCAATCAGCATTGGAACTTTGAGTAGAACATGTTCAATGGCCAGATGAGACAGAAATAGAGCTTTTTGGCAACAAACACCAGCTGAGCGTTTGGCGTAAAAAAAGAGATGGTCATGCAGAAAAGTACATAATCACCACTGTGAAGTATGGTGGTAGATATGTGATGTTATGAGGCTTGTTTGTGTCCCTTTTGTTCAAAGCAGAATACATTCAAGTCCATAGAAGCGTCTCCTGCATAGTTATATTTGATTAAACTCCAGATCTCAAGAAGACATTTAAAATGGAATTCATAGCCGCTCTCTCAAGCTCATAACACAAAACCTTGGGTGATTTTCTATAATCTATGTAATGACATTTAAAAACCGTAAGCACCCTTTCATAATCACCTTCATTTTTACAGAGCCAGCACTCAATACACAGTTCATAACATAACTATTTCAAATGTTCAGGAAATAATTATATGAATTGATCACCCTGCAGGCAAAATCTTTAGAGAGCTTTATTCGCTTAGGCCAAAATAAATAAAATTTAATTTAATTAAAAACTAAACTGCCAGACTATTCAATTGTATGCATGCACAAGTACTTTAAGAGATTTTAAAACTCTTTTTCGATGAACTTCACTCCCAACCGCCAGAGCCATGTGTCAGCATTATTTACTTTAGTGTAATATATAACCAGAATGAAAAATCACAACAATTCCATCTGAATCAAGTGGGCCCTTAAGGAGAACAGTTTAAGTGGCAACTCTCCAAAGGAAAGATTTTACTGAGTGATTTTTTAATGTTCCACATTATTTTCAATTTTTGTCCATTCTACCCAGAAAAACAAGTATTTTCTTCATGCAATGAATTATTGACCAAAGTTAAAGCAACCGAAACTTGCCCCAGTGTAATCTTGAATTGTGACTTCATGTGTATTCTGTTTCTTTTACATGCAGTCTGTTTAATTTAAATTCATACTGCTGACTTTCATGGCCACAGCTGGAGAGAGTGCGGCCAGTCAGCAACCTGTCTGGCAACAAGCAGCTCTGTTTAATCAACAAATAATCTGGAACAGGGATATACTGACCTTCTTGTTTAGTGCAGCTGCTGCTAGAGGTGGCTGACCTTTCGCGATAATGCCCATGACAGGTGACATTACCATTGGAATGGGGAACTGCCTGGAGGTCAGTGTCACCCTGCCCCTAAACCAAGGATGTCCCTGGAGTACTTAAAGCTGACTGGTCCTGGCAACCATGATACGATCACCATCATGCTGCCTTTCATTTAACACTACCCACTCTTCAGAGGGATCTCTGCAGGACATCCCATCCCAGACACACAGTAATGATACTCTCCCTGCAGGAGTACTAATGGGTCTGGTGTCCTGTCAGGAGGGCCTAGGGCTAGGCAGATATCAGCTGGCTACTGGAGACCAAAGGATGCATTGCCCTTTGAAAAGCATCAGTCTTAGAAAAAAAGAACAACAAATACAGATTTCAGATAGATATTACAGACCAAAACACTGAAAATGCAGTACTTTACCAGCAGCTTATCTCCTAATTTGTGACACTAACGTTAGATGCTTTGGAACACAACAAAGAAACTATGTTGACTTCACATTTCTAGTGAAATATAAACAGCAGGCGGTCCATTTTTTTTGTTTTGTTTTTAAAGATGGAGTTGGCCCGCAAAACCCAACGAATACATCATTTCATTTTCTACCTATACAAAATTTTTGCTAGCTGCTCAGAAATTTTAAAGATTTTAAAACAGGCACTATAGAGCAGTGGACGTGAGATTTTAAAATGTCCTTATCTTTTTTTGCTGCAGAAAACGTGTTGGTTATATGCATATTTATCCAAGTGGCAATAGTTAGTAGGCTATCTAAAATGGATGCAGATGTGAGGTGAAATCAAGGCGTTAATGCATAAATAACTGTTTTCCTATAAGACGATAAACCCCACTGGTTCAATATACAATCAATACGTCGATACAGGCGGTTTCATTTTGACCATTTACAGCTAACGTTACACCAGTTTGGAGTCAGATAGAGAACGCTGGCTCCCAGCGTTAACCAAAGCGTTGCATGGAAATGTTTCACACCAAGTTACAGTTACAATTAAACTGTTTCTGTTAGCTATGTATGATTAGAAGATAGCTCTAAAGTTATAAAGCTAGACTAGCTACTTTTCTACCATTCCGATAAAAAATATATATTTAATATATTTTAGTATTACGATGGTAAAATAACGATTTTGTAAGGGAATTATAGTTCAAAATACAGCTATGAAGTTAGTAAGCTATTGCTATCACATCGTCATTTCCTCCTGCTGGTGTTACACTCATTGTAAACCGGTCGGACTAGGCAGACAAAAAGAATAACACGAACAAATAAATCCGTTCGTGATAGTAGCCTACTGTATCATAGTGACGAGATGGATGTCGATTTAACCGAGGTTTGTATTCGCTTGTGGCACTTAATTTCTCTAGCTAGCATGTTATTAAATGTACTGCCGTAATCTCGATGTTACCTGCTAACTTTTCTAGCTTGTTGCATTGTTTGCCCTAGCTAGCTAGCCGGCTGTAAGGTCAATTTGTTAGCGCTAGCTAGCCGTGGTTAGTGAATATTTAGCTTTAGCCGTTGCTTAACTGGATAGCCAGGCAGCTAGCTTGTCAGCTGTTTGTTGATGTCATTGCGTTTGCTGTGGTCAGTTTACTGTTGGCTTTACAGTGCTATCTGTTAGATAGATTCCATTGTTATTATTTTGTAACTTAGCTAGCTAATGTAATAGCCAGGCAGCAAGCAAATGGTACGCGTGTGCACAAATAACGTGAACGTTAGTTGTTTAGCATTACTATCTGTGTTGTCTAGTTAACCTAGTCGAAACGAAGGTTAACAAGGCTAGCTAACGTGCTAATAGTTGTACGTTGTAATATAACGTTATGTTGTATTCCCCCATATGGTGTTTTTTATTCTGCATTTTGTTTGCTTGCTAGGTCGTTAGCAATTGCAATGCAGGATGGTACTCAGGTTACTGCTGGCCAGCAGTTATCTGATGATGGAACGAGGTAGTTGGAGCCAGGTGACGTGCATGTATAGCTGCTTTGTTATTTTACCATAACATATGTGTAACCATTATAACAATGAGAAGAACAGCTGTGTGTGTGTGTGTGTGTGTGTGTGTGTGTGTGTGTGTGTGTGTTTTGACTGCACTGTACAGGCACACGTGTGCCTGTACAGTGCAGTCAAAAACGTAGTGTTACTGTAGTTTGGCATTTGCTGGCTAAAAATTAACGACTGATGGGTCAAAGCTTATGTACTTTGCATTTTGTTAGAGGTTTTAAAGTAACATTTCCTGTTAGACTTAAATGTTGACCATGGCAGGTGCACCTTCAGTTAACTCTTTGTAGGTCATTAAATAGTTCTGTTTAAAGTTGAAACGGTGAATGTTGCTTTGTGTTTTACTCTTATAGTAAGAGGCCTCTCTCTTTGCAGGTCTGGTGACAGGCAGAAGCAGTCCTGATACAACTTTGATGTCTTTGTGAGTGGCTAGCAGTGTGACAGGATGCCTTATGGGAATGACTCTTGCAAGGGACATGAAACGGCCAGTTATATCTCCGTCTTGGTTCACCTATGGGATGAGTGGGTTGGACTGGGAAGTTTGGAAGATTACCTCAGCTACCTTGATTACTTGGTTTGGGTTTTCACCCCCTTGGCTGTGGTCTTCATTCTGCCCTTTGTCATTGTCCTGTTCCTCTACCTTTCCATCCTGTTCCTCCATGTCTACAAGCGCAAGAATGAACTCAAAGAGGCCTATTCCAACAACCTGTGGGACTGTGCAAGAAAAACGCTGGCCACTCTGTGGGATGGACATGCAACTATATGGCATGGTAACTACTGTTCAATATGGCATTTAAAGGCTGAAATAGGCCTGGGTTTGTATTATATGGTATGTGTTCATTATGGTGGATGCATTTTTCAAGACAGTTTGCTATGGGGAGAAGCAGAATTTCTCTCTCTCTCTCTCTCTCTCTCTCTCTCTCTCTCTCTCTCTCTCTCTCTCTCTCTCTCTCTCTCTCTCTCTCTCTCCCCTCCCTCTCTCTCTTCCACTTCCTCCCTCCCTCCATATCCCTCCACATCCCTCCACAGGTTATGAAATACATGGTTTGGAGAAGATACCAGATGACGGTCCAGCCCTTATTGTTTATTACCATGGAGCTATTCCAATAGACTATTATTACTTTCTGGCCAATGTCATTATTCAGAAGGGGAGAACGTGCCACTCTGTTGCTGACCACATACTCTTCAAGATTCCAGGTAAATCCACTCTGTTAACAGAATGCAGGGAAATTAATGTTTTTGTTCTGAATGTGAAGTGAATGCTGATTGATTGAACTGAAAGAATTCTGGACAACACGGGGAAAATAAATATCAGCTGTAAGACTTCTGTGAGCAATGAGTTTGAGAGTATGACCACCCAAGTTTGCTTGTCTTTTGAATCATGACACAGTTGATCTGTTTCAGATCCCATGCACTAATTCCATTTCCCTTAATGATGTGTTTTTATATGGTAACATGCAATGTTTATTGCAACAAAAAAAAAGTACATTTAGACACCTTATCTATAAAGTAGCTCAAAATGGTCTTTACTGAAATGTTGCGTTTTCTGCAGGATAGCAATACAAGGTTTACAAGAGTAAGTGAAAGTAAAGACTATTTAAAACCTATAATTTAAAACCTTCGACTATGGCTTCTATCTGTTACTGACAGCTTATGTCAGTGAAATGATCTTGACCGCGAATGTTGCTAGGCAGAAACATTCCCACCGTAGTGCTTGTACAAAAGCTCAGCCATAGCAGTGTTAGAACACACAAAATCATTCACTGGGCACATATATAGTGTGGTCTTAGCAGCATTCATATATTTAGGGCTTGTGTGCAGCCGTACTGGATTGAATTGCATTGCTCTGGTGCCCCTCCTTAGGGCCTGACCAGGCAGGCTTGCACTCCTGACTGTGTGGCTGTTGCTGTCAAAGTGCCACACTTCCTGACCAATCCCCTTGCAAATGAACGGGTCAAGTGGAGATATCTCTGGGCCACTTGGCAGAGGCTGGTCACTGGTAATGCTAGGGTCTCTAGACACGGGGGGGCATGTCCCCCCAATATTACCATTTTGTATTGGGTGGTACTTGGGTGTATTGGGTGGTACTTGGGTGTATTGGGTGGTAGCGTCCCCCCAAAAAAAAATCCTCCGGAAAATTTCCTGTTTGTTGCAAAAGTTGAAATGAGACCCACGATCTACGTCCTTGCTCCATTGTGTTGTGATTAGAACTTACACCCAATTCTATAACTGAACAGCGAGTATTTTAACAAAGACTAACGTGTATGGGGGAAGGTATAAATTGTAGGGTAGCGGCTTTAATAGTGTTTACCGACTGCTGGCCCAACAGGATTCAAGCTGCTGCTGGAGGTGTTCAGTGTGATGCACGGGCCCCAGGAGGAGTGTGTGAGGGCCCTGCAGAACGGACACCTCCTGGGCATCTCTCCGGGCGGGGTTCGGGAGGCGCTGTTCAGTGACGAGACCTACCCTCTGCTGTGGGGCAAACGCACGGGATTCGCTCAAGTGGCTATTGATTCCAAAGTGGTGAGTTTGCACCGTTCAGTTTTAGCAAGTCACACATTCTGGAGTAAATCTATTGGAAAAATGTGAATGATATGTGTAACTATATAATTTTTACATTCCAGCCCATAATTCCTATGTTTACACAAAATGTCAGAGAAGGATTTCGTTCTCTTGGAACCTTAAGTAAGTAAGCTTGCTATATTGTCTGTAGTAAATTGTCTTGGCAAATGTATAAAACAAACTCAACATCATGCCAATGAAACATTGAATGCATATGTAATATAAAATATAATTTTTTAAAAATCAGAATTTCTTTTATTGTGTGTAGGGTTTTTCAAATGGATGTATGAAAGATTTCGATTGCCAATTGCACCTGTATATGGAGGTTTTCCTGTGAAGTTTCGCACTTACTTGGGTGATCCAATTCCATATGATCCTAATGTAACTGCAACCGAGTTAGCGGAAAAGGTATTTTTTTTTACACTTTATAACATTATTTATGGTCATATTTATGTTTAAAAGTCATTCAATGGATGCATCAAATGGTATTTAAGGAATGAACGTTGTAGAATTTATTAAAAGTAATGGAATTCTTCATTTGAATTTCAGCACTTGATAAAGTTGACTGCAGTTTGCTCATAGGTTGACCAGAGTCTCTGATCAAGGTTCTATATTGAAAATTTTAAATGAAATGAAGTGACATTTTTCTTTTTCTTTGTGGAGTGCCACAGCCTTTTCCTTTGACTAATAGGCACGTATTATTTATTTGTCTGCAGCACACCTGTTGTGTTTGCCCCTCTCCCACACCCACCCACTAAGTAGTTGAGTAGCATTAATTCAATTTAATGGGGTTACAAGAAGGCATGGTGGAATACCATTAGAATTATGCTAATGAATGTCAGTAAAATATATATATATATATATATACCTCACAGTTTACTCTTTAACCCCATTACTGGAGGAGACGTGAGTCATAGTCTGACTTTAATCCTGTTTAATACCAGGAATTACACGTTTATAAACCATTCTTTTCGATTTCAGGCACAGCAAGCAGTACAGTCTCTTATCGACAGACACCAAAAAATACCTGGAAATGTTCTTGGGGCCCTTTTGGAGAGATTTCCCGGAAGACGCAAAGAAGAATAAATTTTGTTCCCTTCCATTTTTTATGGTGAAGGCTCATGCAGTTTAAACCTTGCTTTACTGTTTTATGTGGGTAACGTGATAGTATTATCTGAGGTATAGTATTGCAAGAACAATATTTTTGGTGTTGTCCTCCAGATCAATGCTCATGTTCAGTGGGTTTTTATATCGTGTTCACTCACAAAAATTTTGCAAATTTGTGTGACAACACTCGGCAATGCGTTTGTTGAAAATCTTTGTATCATTTGTAGTGGAGTGAAGTCTCAATTAAATATTTGTGAATATATAGATATTTATCTATATTTGATTGTTTATGCTTTCTAAATATATATAATGTTAACGAAGAACCTCTACTCATACTCAGATTTGTTCAAAAGGAAGCCGCAGGTCAGGGTTGGCACACAGGGTTTCTCCGTATCACATGTGTGTGCTTGCTTAGTGCTGCATACTGTTATCCCCCCAGA
This sequence comes from Synaphobranchus kaupii, assembly GCA_029718625.1. Lineage (NCBI taxonomy): Eukaryota > Metazoa > Chordata > Actinopteri > Anguilliformes > Synaphobranchidae > Synaphobranchus > Synaphobranchus kaupii. Next base: position 116,548,464 of record CM056377.1, read on the forward strand.
GAGGTTGGCTCTTCAGAGTACTTTTGTTTGATTTGTTGATTAAATGAATTATCCTGTAGGTGGGGCAGACATTATCCAAAGGCTACTCTACATATTCAGATCAACACTGCCAAAGTCTCTTAGTTTGTCATTTTGTCAGATATCCACTGCCGTAGGATTGCATGAACACGTCCGTGTCCAAACCGGTGTACACTACAAATGATAAATTCCTGAGGAGAAGGAAAAATCCCAGCAGACCCACCAGCACAGTGCTTATTACAGTGCCAGGTACAGTAATGTAAACCTTTCACATTTTAAACCATTTTTCATGCAGGCAAATCGGTTTCATACAACTTCAGATTTCTACTGCCAAGGTTACTTGGAAATGTTAAATAGCCGTGTGACACTTTCCATCAATGCGGGCAGAACGTCCAGACCCAGGCTTAGTATGGCAGATGTAACCTTTTTTAAAGGTGATTTTCTTTTAAACTGGTCTGTCCCGAATGGTCTGTCCTGAAGTGCTGGGTCCGATTCAATATGTTAAGTGTTGATCAAGATATGATAAAGAAATGTAATCATAATAAGTCTTTTATTCAGGCACCCTCATTATGACCCAAGGGTCTAAACCATAGTGCAGTGCCTTTGAAATCTGTTTGGATCTGTTTTTACTACATACTGCATCTCCAGTGGACTTTGTGAAAGCTGGTGTAATATGTCCAGATAACCGTGATGTGTAATAGAATATATATTGTCATATTCCATGGGTTTTGCAGTGAAGGATGGACTGTGACCGTGGCTATGTAGGAATTGTAGCCCTTTCAATAACCCCATTCGTCTTTGGGACACGTGTTCTCTTGTGCACAAATAAAACAGCAGGGAATTGTTTGGGTGTTTTGGAGTCTCACAGATCAGTATACTGTAGTGTCAGTACAGAGTATAATGGAAATCTTATTTGAAGGATCATGCAGTTATATAGTTGATCAAATAAAAGAAGCTATTTTCACATTAATGCTTGCACTTGTTTATATTTTTATTGAAAAAAATAATAATAATTTAAATGTAAAAATATTATTTTAATCTAAATGCATTTTCATTCATTATAGCCTTGTACACATAGCATACTTGTATGTATGCTATGTGTAGTATGTCTTTAAATGAATGATTTTAAAAAGAATTCAGGTTTAATCCTGAAATACATATACTTTTAAAAGAAAACACATTTCCAAAAGGACCCATTTTCATCCTTTTTGATTAGTCCGATAAATAGCATCATACTGATTTAAATTACCGAGTAAACTTGACAAGTTTTAAGGGGCTTCAAATGTGATTTAATGATACCCATACTCATACTAAACTTTGGTTATCAATACTTAAAATGTAAAAACTGGATAAGGAAAATTTTGTATTTATCAGAGATGATATGCTTAGAATCTCTTTAAAATGTTTGCATCAGCAAAATAATTGGTAAAACCTTAAAAAAAAGCTCTTAAATGAGGATTTCCCCTTACAGAAAATAAATGTATTTCTAATTTCCATGCATGCATGAGGAGATATTTTGAATGCATAAATATGGAAGTTGATTATATAAAATTGGTGAATTTTAAATACCATTGATATTGTATGTTGTACAAAGTTCATGACGGTGTGTATGTACTGTTTGATAAATATGTGTGTATGAAATGTTTACTTTGTTCTTAGGCTTAAAATGCATCTCTCGTGAATGCCTCTTTCATACGGGTAAATCAGCTGCTGTTAAAAATCAGATTGTATTTGCACTGAAACAAGGAGTAAACATGTATAGTATACACACATATATATATATATAGAAACAACTTGCAAAGATTAAAATGATTGGGTATTTATGTTAAATACTAGCCAGCATTAGTTAACGGTAGTGGTTGTTTTCCCAGTTATGGAGAGCCTTGATCTAAGGAGATTGTGACAAAAAGTATAATTTCCCCAAAGTCGTCTCAGGAGAAATATGTCCTTATATAGGGAATGGTATACTTGCCCCCATATATGATGTAGATGCTTTATACTGATTGATAAACGTGTGTGTATTTAGTTCTTCATACAGTGTTTATTTATCGCCCACCCCCAAATACAGGTGGTCTACTCCGAGACCAAGAAAATGTATACAGATGATGTGGTCAAAGCACTGCACTGATACTGGATCACTTTTTAGTTTTTGCACAAACATGTTGGGTGTGCTGATCCTAATTCAGTGCGTGGGGACACCATCCGTCTAGAGCAGGAGTGTCCAAACTTATCCAAAAAACATGTGGGCGCATGTTTTTGTCTTAGAACATCAGTACGACACCTGAGTAAATGCTAACTAATCACGGTCTTCAACCAATCGGGGGCCACGTGTATAAACAGTGCCCTCCGAAAGCCGCGTAAGCGAGTTTCCACGCAGAAATTCAGATGTATAAAATAGCGCGTGCTGTGAGCATCTGCGTACCTCTGCACACGCTGGACATGATGTTTGGCGTCAGTGTGATATGGTGACATAGTGACCGAAAGGCCAAGGTAGAAAATGAAAACTTTTTTAAAGCAGATTTCCAACTTTCACCCTGAGCGTTCTTTTACGCATTCTTTTACTCAGAGTTTTATACATGTGACCCCAGGTGTCTTAGTGCTGGGCTAAAAGGAAAAGGGTACCCACATCAGCCCTTTTGGACACCCCTGATCTAGAGAGTGCCTCCATTGACACCCCTAAGGCTCATCTAGAACCCCCACTGTGTATTTCTTATTGAAGGATCAGTCATGTTCTTAACATGGTGCACGTTTTATTATCAAGCTGCTTGTACCTTGTTTAACTCCTACTTTTCATGTCAGGCATATACGTGCTTGTTATTTCAGATGCCTTTCTATGCCATAAGTACTGTTATCAAGGATGGCACGACAGAGCTGTGGCTAACTTTATAGACTCGGTTGAATAAATCATTCCTTGTTTAATAGATGTGTGCTCTACATGCTAAATAAAACTGTCTGTGTTATGAATTTGGTTGTGTTTCAATGATGATGATTATTGGTGTCAGTTCCAGCGTGTGCCCTACATGGAAGTTATTCAAAAGTTATTATTTTGAAAAGCAAAGAATAGGCTAGAATGTTGTATAATATGAAACATTACATCTCTGCCGTCTATTTAAAATCATGCGAGAAGTTAAACTCCCTCCGTGACTGAAGTGATTGCGCTTTCTTCATAGACGTTCTGCAATCTAAAACACGACCTCTTTATACAGCGGTCCCTTCTGTTTCTGTGCTGTCATTCCGTGACTTCTTTCACAGGCTGGTGTTAACAATTCTCTCTTTGGTATTTTTATTCCCTGCGCACATGTACTTTGGTGAGCCAAAAATAGGAGATTTAAGGAACCGTCTTTTTGATTGCGAAAATGGAGATGTGAAATTACAGTCACGTCGAGGCTTGTTTCAAAATGGCATATATTACTCTGATAAAAATGAAAGGAAGTTAAGAGACGAGTCTGCTAATGAACCGACAAGGAAAGAGCAGCATAATGTCTTTAATTACGAGTGCTGTCTTGCCAGTGGCACCCTGGTGATTTTTGTGGTATTATGAGCTGCTGGGTTCTATATAGAGAGATGAGCACCATGCATCGCAATGGGGAAACGCATTCTTAAGTACCCACTTTTCAGAGCATATCCTCAACGTCTTTCTACTACTAACATTAGGAACTGATTTATAGAAGAATGTCCTCTTCTTGTGCTACTGTTCATGCATTGTGCAGTTCCCAGTGAAAGGTGGAAAACGAGAGTGAACAGGGAGAGGAAAAAACCAAAGGACTATTTAGAAGATGCATTCATTTCTAAAACATGATTGAATCGGAATAATGTATGCAATTTAAATAATGACAAATCATGGTAAATCATAATAGCAAAAGAGGCTGATAAAATGACCACAGTGTACTTTATTAAATGAATTTGGTACCTTGTGTTGCAATAAAATAAAAAATGTACAAAAATCCAGAATATACAAAATTTTAAGGTTATTTTGTTTTAAGTTTAATTTTACAACAAAATGAAGTAAGCAATTAGATTGTTTTTAAAGCACAACTTCTGACTTCCATCACAAAATGCAACTTACTCAACAGACCAAAAAAAAAGGTAAATAAATATGGTATTATTACTCTTTTTCTTATTTTTAAAATACATCACATACACCACATTAGTTTAATCTTTACTATATCACATGTAGCTGTCGTCTTGTGGCAGCAACCTCTAGTCAATAGACACCCTTCACAACCAGGACTGATAGGAATGTTCTTTTTAACATTTAAATTTGCATACATTTATATACAGTTCAAATATTTTTAAACAACTATTTAATCTTCCATTGAAAATAAAATGCCAAGTACTTTTGTACATTGTCTTTACATCGTTTAAACTACAAGCAAATTTGAATGCCATGGTTCCATGTCCATGAAACAGGTACTGTGCTATCACTACAGGTGGAAAAGAAGCAGAAAAATATCCACAGTTGATATTCTACAAGGCTGTGCAACCTCTTAACCAAATAAACACAAATTAGCTATGTAAATCAAAAGTCCTACGCATGGCTGTTGGACTCACCAGTCAAACATTGTATATCCACTGTTCTCACCCTGAGCAGATTGTTTGAAGATTTCACCCTCACACATTCAGCCAACTGAATCTATATTTGGGTGACAGTGGGTAGACCAGCAATCATTTAGCACATTCATGACTTAAAAAACAAAACAAAGTAACGTGTGGCAGCCTCACTGGGGTGCTATATTTGGAAATTACATTATTTTTGTGTGCGGCTGATAAACAAGTAATCAGCGTATTACACACAGAAATCACCCACATGCTTGTTTTTTTTTATTTATTATTTTGAACTTTGTCTCTCTACTGGTCAGAAAACCCATTTTAGAATTAGCCCATAGCAGTATAAACTGAAGCAGTGCTACAGGGAACATTGCTTCAGTTAATAGCTGTCCTTACCTATGAGCCCCTCTTCATCTGGTTGAGGAAATGAACCATAGTTTAAACACAGGAACCAAACCAAAGTGCAATATCACACCAGACACCGATTCATCCTATTCTGCCGACATGATGTCAGGAATATATAAAAACGGAGAGCACACAACAGGAGAGACAAGATCACTAAACAATTTTAAGGCAAATGAAACTGGTGTAAGCAGCATGTATCATCACAACAGATTGTATGAGTCAAAGAACCTGGTTTTTGACAATGGATGTGTGTAATAAAAACACCCTTCATCACATCACCTTAACCCTGTAATACCATTTCTGCACTCCATTTTTATAGTTTCAATCCCAACAAAGTTTAGAACCTTAAATAAAAACAGTTGAATATGTAGTGAATTAGGTACTCCATTACTGCAAACATAATTGAGGTAGTTAAATGTACAATATACTGTTTAAAAATAGTTTCACAATGTCAAAAAATAAATAAGATGTCATACGAGCTGTAATACTTTGCTTTAAAGTTAATCCTATGTGAAATCAGTGTAAGGGCATGAGTAATAGACAGACTACTATATTAATCACATTGTTTGCATTTTTAACAGTACGTGGATTCCCATAGAGTACATGTGTTCCCATAGAGGTGTAACCATTCTAATTTTACCAACTGGAAGATTTTGTACAGTATAGATGCAGTTGTGAGTCAATGGTGACGTGCACATCAAATGAAAGACAAACATGATGTACCTCTTTCACATCAGTTTAAAGAAAGTTTTGTCATTTCACTCATGTTAAAACAGGGTTTTGTGTTGCCAAGCATACCAACAATGGGTAATAATCAAATACATTTTTTCTTACAAACTTTGATATTTGTTTTGAGCAAATCATTAGACCAAGGCATGTTTAACATCACTGGGGTTAACATAATGCACATAAGTAAATAAATAAATAAATTTGATACAGTCCCTATTCAATAGAATCTTGGGTATAATGCCAGCCTACCAACCGTGACTACTTGTTTGAAGAGAAGGCACAAACCAAAAATTCAAATGAGTTTTTGTTGTCATAAATGGCTTCAAAAGGACGAATGGGGAGAGAAAACAAACACACATTGAAATGCATGAGTCTCTGTAGTATACCTTATATGTAATGTACACATGTCTGTATTCAGTAGACTTTAGTATGTCATTGATGTTGTACTAAGACTACATCAACAGATAAGCCTCCATTTAAGCCTCCATCATTTGAATACCTTCAGAAAATTTGTGGAAAAATGTAAACAGCATATAGAATGTGTACAGTATGAATATTAATTAAACTCAGTTTGAAAATAAATACATTGACAATGCAAAATTAGCAATCACATAATTATTTTAGACAGATGCGAGAGTAGAGCTACATGCTGTTATGCACTCCTTAGGTTGAGCAGTGAATACATATTTTATATTTTTGTGAACTCTTTATAAACAATTTCTTATGGATTTAATTGAATAGAATTACATTTATTTCTTTAATCGTATTTAACTCCATGATTTATATAAACAACTAGTATATTAATAACCAATTTGTCTTGCTAATTAGCTGCTTTTAGTGAAATAAATTAAGCAAAAAAATATTTTTTAACAAATGTAAAATAAATAAGTCTAAACAGTTTTGAATGTCTACTGGTAAAATAAAAAAGGACAAGCCGATGTTTTCTCAAGAGGATGCAAATGACAATAATTTATTGAGAATACTTGAATAATGACACACCATGTTATTTATTTATTTATTTTCTTGGCAGATGCCATTATCCAGAGAAGCTTACATAGCTTAAATTTTGACACATTATCCATTTATAGAGATAGATACTTTAGCGAAGCGATTTAGAATAAGCACCATGCTTAATGGTACACAGGCAGTGCCTCGGTTGGGAATCAATCTTACAAGACTCTGACGACAAGCTTAGCTCCCTAACGGCTAGGACAGCATTCTTAAAATGCAAAAAAAAAAAAAACATATTTTACAGAATATTTAAACTGACACCACAGGGACACTTCATTTATTGTTCTACTGTATTGGATTCTATTGTTGAAAATATGTTTACTGTTGGCCAGGTTCCTGCTCTAACACAGACAAACCATGTATCATCCAGCCCCCCCCCCCCCCCCCCCCCCATGTCATTGATTATACATATCTTGAAACATAACTTCCAGGAAAGTGGCATACAGACAAATAGTTAAATCCGCTGAAGCTATTTTGTATCTGTAATTCTGATACATTATATCAGAAGTTTGTAGAACAGTGTGGATACTGCCCTATGTGAACAGTGTGGATACTGCCCTATGTGAACAGTGTGGATGCTGCCCTATGTGAACAGTGTGGATACTGCCCTATGTGAACAGTGTGGATACTGCCCTATGTGAACAGTGTGGATACTGCCCTACGTGAACAGTGTGGATACTGCCCTATGTGAACAGTGTGGATGCTGCCCTATGTGCTCAGCATTTCTCTTTTGCGAAGTTCTTCAAGGAGAAACGGTACAAAAGTAAAAGACAGTCTTATGGGAAAATGCAAATCAGCTGAATGGATTCTGCAGTTTGATTCCAATTTGTCTTTGTGCTTTTTGCAGGCTTTGAGCACCTTTATCAACAAAAAGATACAAGATTTCAGAGATCTGCTGCTTCCTAATTTCCCACTGTTACCTAGTTTAATTGACTTCTGTGCCACGTCCTTGTCAGTAGATATTTGTGTGTTCAACTTGTGATTCTTGAAACAAAAGTTTTTTTACAATCCAGCAGGAATATCAAGCAAAAACATATGACAATCATTCAAAAATACATTTTTACAAGGTTAAATTTTGAGCTGGCAGGAATCAGAAAATCATTGGGGCTTGAGATGTTTGATTTTTTAAAGGTTTTTGATTGCCTTACATTTACGTAAATATAGCTCTTTCAAGTGTTTGGTTCAAAAAGTGAATTTGATTTAACATACATCAATATATGAATGATGATTTAATAATTAAAAAAATATCCAATTTTGGCTCACCGTCTATATGCAAATTTAATAGAACCCTAGAGTGCCATTGTCCTCACATAATACCCGCCAAAGTTTTTCTTCAGCTTTTTAGAGACTTAGTTTTAGTGCATTTGTAAGAAATAATGCACCAGTGATGAACAGGCTGAGCCCTTACTCTAGAGTAGTCACCAGGCCCCTAGGCAATGCACGTGGCACGTCCTCATTACTGGAAATCTATCAGCTCCATTCATAATTAACACTATGCACCGAGTGCCAAAAGTCTAATTACTTTAACAAGTCAACTATGCCCTCCTCAAAAATGTACGATAAAAGTTGCAATAAAAATCTAGGGAAAATATTGTTTGATATCTGCCAGTGGATTTATGCAGTATGATGGATGAGTTATGTAGGGAATAATGAAATGCAGTCATTAAAAATACCATTTTTGCTGTTATGGATTTTTGCTGTTATTGTGGTGTCTGACAAGCTGAGTTTCCTATGGATGATCTGTAGGAACTGGAATAATTGGTTTCAGCTTCATTTAATTATGTGGCATGGTGACTCATCACTTTTGCAGCCTAATGCATTATAAACTGTTCAGAACGAAAATAAAATGTTTCTGAACACCTAATGCATTATTCATTCAAGAAAAAGTTAAATGGCTTCAACCAAGTAACCCATTGTTTATATACTTATAAAATAATTAGCCGCGGATTGCCCATAAAAAAATGTTCACATACAAACGTCAGGACACCATCTATAGCCTGCCGACAGAACCTGAACAAACAGAGAAACACTTCAAAATAGCTTTCTGGTCATGAGCAGATGCACAAAGGCCTCTGTCACTGCACCTCGACCCTTTCTGCTCAAATGAGTGTCCTATTCACAGGGCAGGACATTGATTACGGGGGCTGCAATTTAAAAAAAACCGACACTAAGCATGAGAGTAAATTATATCATACAATATACAGTCCCATTTCCATGGCTTTCCTAATGTGTTGAGCAGCTTAGCCAGTGTGGAAGTGTGTCAGCGCCCTCACCTGCCTCAGTTCCATCTATACGTACGCTGTTGTGCGTTTAACGTGGTCCAACCTGCCTTGAGACAAGTAGCAAATCGCACACCGGCACTGGAGCCATTTTAACTGCACGTGGGGCATGGGAGTCACACATTTTACAGGGAGTTTGTCCTGATGTCGGGAGGATGGTTACGTAATTGAGGTCTTACAGCAGTTCCCAGTAGTGGGTGCATGCAAATGTGCTCTTTCCTTAGTCTTAGAATTGGCCCCCAGTAGAGGTGTCTAAAACTTGGACCATCCCATTCCTATCCTGCGGAGTGCCCGCTCTTTTAATGAGGTTTTTTGGACAGGAACTGTTTTCCAAGGTGATTATACAGGGGCAACGAAAGCCTATCACGGGAGGGCCTCGTTATGCTAATGGCGCCGCCTCAATGGCTGCTTCTGGACCGTCTTCCCTCACTTTGGTTCTTTTTTTTGCATTGCAGACGCCTGACAAGACCCTCCATTATTTGAAAAACACCTGCACAGTAAGGAGAGCCTATGGGGGCACTCTCCTGCTCCAGACTAGATAACAGTCACGCCTTCATATATTCAAACTGATCCGTAATGTACCCAATCCGAACACTGATGATGGGAGTAGAGCGCTCTACTTGATGGTAAACATTTAAGTTTTGAAATAGTATTTACATTCCTTCGCCGTGTCCCACATTCATTAAAAATCAGGAAAAAATAAATACCAGGCTTTATTTTATTTTTTTTTGCATTCAGTGGGAAGCATTAAATGCATACCTAGTTTGACACACAACAGAACCTTCAGAAAGACAGATTTGAATGCAAAACGTTTGCTTGTGCAGAGTGACACCAGCATGTATTTTGTATAAAAAGCAGGACTGCCTGATTTGTTTTTGGATGTGAATTTGCTCATCATGTCAGCTTTAAGGAAGTGTGTCTGCTGTATGTGGGCACCTCCAGGAAACTTCTTTTGCATAAACAAAACAGCATGAGGCGGAAAGCAAAAGTGCATGACTCCTCTGTTATTTTATCCATTTTTTTAACCTGACTAGTAGCAACTGTGTGGCATTTTTCCGATGATAACCCTTCAGCATTGTGGCCATGCTTGATGAAAACTTTAACAGGGCAGCATGATGGTATATAAAAGAATACAAAGATATATTTTGGTTGTAAACAAGGCATCAAGTGATCAGATTCAATATCATTTATATTCAGGTTTTTTCTTTGCCTAGCTTGAGATAAATAATTACAAATGTGGTAATGCTGTATAGAGAAACTTCTTGATTTACCACTCAACCATAGGAGGCAGGTAATCAAAATATGAGATAAATCCATATAAATGGATCATTGTTGACTAAGAAGGTGTTGCTTGAGTAAGTACAAACATAAGGAAAAAGGGTTTCATTTCACCAAAAGATGAGGCATATTGCCAGCAAATAAATATCTTATAAAAATTGATTTAATGCTCTAACAATAAATCAACATGGGTGTGGTGAACTGGCGATGTGAGGTGGTTTTATGTTTGGTTGCTGAAAGGATATAGGGTTCTGCTCAATTTTACAGTTACAAATGTTTGACTAAATTGGCTGTTACTGATCAATACTCCTATCTATGTATCTATTTTGTCACAGTCAGATTTATATATAAGGTAATACACTGACGGAAATGGTCACAATGCTTTTGGGTCAGACAGGGGAAATAGATAAGTCTATCTTGATGTTGGCTGTGCCACCAGTCAGTCAATTTAAGTTGTGTGCTCATTGGATGGTCTGACAAAATGATCCTAAAAAAATGTCTCTGACAGTATGGTGCTGAGTTAATTGGGTGATGGATATGGATCTATGCAACATCATGGTTCTAGAAGTTAATAACTGCGTGTGCTGTGTGAGGCCATTGGCAGTCATTGTACAAGATGAGCCCAGTTCATTCATCATGAACAATGTAATGTTAGATATCTTCAAAAGCACAAAACAATATATGAACTCATCTCAAAGTAATATTCCTCTGAAGAGATTTCATTAATGTAAATACAAACATAGAGAACTTTATATAATATATTATTATAATTTGTATTATTATGGTGGTTTAAAAATTATTACTTTTACTTCCTCAATGGGAAACCAGATTAGCCAGCTTTGTTATCTTAATGGATGTCTTCACCAGGGACATAAACCATTTCAGAAAACACAAGACACTCATTTTCATTTCAGAGCCAGTCGGAACACAAAATAATGTATGTGGAAAACACTCTACATCTGACTGCCAGGGCTTTGCAATCTATTCTTTCATAGCATGTTCATCTATATGCCATTTTGGTATTAATGTTTCACATAGACAACGTTGTTACTTGTATCTTTTAAAGTATAATACATTGCTTTTAAGGCAAATAAAATCACATAGCTATACCCCTAACTGATATAACATGTCATGATTGTTCATATGAATTCTTGATTTATTCTTATTTACTGCTGTTGCTGTAGCAATGATGTTTTTTACATTCATAAGGAGCTGAGGAACCTTTAACATGTCTACATTTACTTATGTGACAGTTTTTACATTTCAACACAGTATTTTAGTCTAACTGTAAACAAAACATTAAAATATGATAAAAATAAATCACTTATTATTATTAATGAATACAAGCAGCTTTTCCTGTAAAAGCCTTCAAAGGACATGTTAAAGGTTAAGGACTGCATTGCATTATTGGAGGAGTTGAGTTTGCAAAAAGCCATAGCCTACCACACAAAATGTGTGCAAATTAAAAACAGACAAAAATTAAACTAATACACACTGTATATATTTGGCTAAACACCATTTCCAATTTAGTTAATTGTTCCATTTCTCTCAAAATAATGCAGTGTTCTCTGAGAAAAAGTGATGCCTGGAGCAATTATCATGTCTGTTTTTGAGCTTTTTGATTTTGTTAATTGTATCAAAATGTTTCAGGGAACATTAAAAGAAAACTTGCAGGCAGACTCTCCTCTGTGCAAACAGCAAGATGCAGTTTCAATTGGCAATGGTAATGTCTTGCAGTTTAACACAGTTTTGGAACAGCTGAACAAAATGGATTCTAAGTGATACATTGTGGCAGTCCAGCAGCACCTATACTGAGACTAGTGTTCCCATGGCCCATGGCTCTTATTGGCCAACAGAGGCTGCTCAACAGTGTTGTGTTGTTCACTGTACAATAGAAATGAGGGATATTCACTGAAGCTACACATACATAGCACCCACTGGACAATTTGTCACAAAATACCCTTTAAGACTGAATTAAAGTGAATTTACACTTACATAACTTCATATTAAGACTTATTCTATGGTGAAACATGTTTTTTTTTGTTTGCTTTTCAAATACATTGAATCTATGTGCATTTTTGTCATATGCTTGTTTCAAGGATTTGACAAAATGCAAATGGACATCTACAAATCTAGTATTCATCAGACTGATATTTAGTTATAGACATAGGTTTCTATTTAAAACCTGATTAGATTTAGGTTGATACTGGTGCATGAATTACCTTTTACGAAAATAAATAATAAAAATGTAAAAATAAGAAATGTTGTCAGAAAAAGTGTAACAGAAAACTCAAACACTTAGAACTCTTACAATTCATATCTTTTGTCATCATTAAAAAAATGTCACCAAATCTCTAACTGGAATTTAATCTGATATGTAAGTTATTTCCAAGAAAAAAATGAACACAAATACAAAATAGCCTGTTAATTTATCTTAAAATGACAATGGTTCATAAGCTTACTGGAATATCTGGAGAAGAAGAAAGATTTATGAATATGGGCACAAGACAATATGTGATATTGTGACATATTACAGCATCCATTATGGATGAGAGACAAAAAAAGGCAAACTATATTAAACTGCAGTACAAACAAAAGTGAATACAAGGTAAAATATTCTCACTGTATCCATTATTTGTAATTTACTCCCTAACAACTGTCTACCCATTCAGTTAGTAACTGGTCATTCAGCCAAGTCATCAACATCATAAGATGGAAATCAATTATCTACGCCAGAAGGGAAACATTCGCTACAAGTGAGAAGACACAAAACTCTGATCGTCGTCCGTTTTCACACGTCAAATGTAATAGCAAGAATAAGACACCGAATGACAGCCCCGCGATCTCTCTCTCTCTCTGGCAGGTTTTGTGCTTGCAGTCACTTTTTCACTCCGCAGCAGTGCGGGACAAAGAAGCGGTTGTGACCCGAAGCCGAGGACGAAGGTAAAACATTCCTTTTGTGGCGAATCTTTCATGGGGTTTAAAGATACAGTATTCTCTTTTTTTCCACAGATGTGCTATCAAAGCAGTCGTGTCTGTTTTTTTATTTATTTATCTCACATTGAGCGCTTCTTTAGCTGCTGTCTCAACCCGCTTTTTCAGAGGGTTGGCTTGAGGCTGTTTGAGTGACATTTGTGGTTTAAGCCCTTACTTGGTCTTGAGTAAAGTAGAGCAGCAAAGTGCACGCTAGTGCTTCGAATGCATAAGATATCACTTGTCTTTTTTGTTTGTGAACGTTAGCTACAAATAAACCGCAATGTCGGTAACTGCAGAGGTTAATCAAGGTACCCGTGACGTGTCAGACATTTTCAGGCACACACACGCACGCACGCACGCGCGCGCGCACACACACACACACACACACACACACACACACACACACACACACACACACACACACACACACACAAATAGTCACATGTGAAGTAAAAAAAAAGGAATGCTGCATCTTTAACCCTACAGTGAAATGGCTCCTTGTGGTGAGCCGTGTAACTTGAGCTGGAGCGATGCGTGGCTGATTCTCCTCTTCCTCTCACACGGTTCAGTACATGTTCCAGTACAGAGCGGCACGCAGCACCATCGTCAACCCCGGTCAGTCTATCCAAGCTGCCAGAGATGCGTCGTTCCTTCCACTGGGAACGTAACCAGGAAGTCTGACCTCCAGCGTTTCATTTCAGGCGGAACGAGCCAGTGAGTTGATCAAGCATGTTTTTTTTTGTTGTTTTTTTTGTTCAAATTCAAGTAAGCAACAATCCGATACTGCTTCCGCTTAACAGCGCGGCCCAGTTTGTGGTGGGATGAACAGTAACAGAGCTTTTGGCACTATGACAGCAGGTCAATGCAACACACACGGGGCCAGCATTGGAAACTTGGTGCTCCTGAAAGCACAATATTGTATCACGTGGGGGCGGGAGGTACTATTTCACTATCATTTCAATTTGGCCCCCTGTTTGACGTAAATAACAGGTGGACTGTTATTCTTACCACCACGTTGGTTATATAATAGTTATATAATGTTGGACTGGAATAGTTATGCAGCTTTGGGTACAAGGCTTTATTTTTTTTGGAAATAGTACTGTATGAGCTATTTTGTAGACCATGTCATAAATTTGTAAATTGAGTGAATTAGTGAGTATTGAGTAAATTATTTAATAGCCAGCTACAGGACACTCATTGGTCAAATGAGAGGCCTCTCCTCCGTTACACGGGGAGACAGTTAGAGCTGTGGCTACTCCGCTTCGCCTTCGCTTGCCTATTGTGGTGAAAAACCCAGGGTGAGACTGTGAGATCAGCATTGTACTTATCAGGGGCTTTCAGCTGGATGCAAATGTGGCCTTTTACTGATATTAAAGTCTTCCCTGACAGGTGTAATAAAAAAAAAACAACAACAACAGCAACAACAACAATGACAACGACAACAGCAAGTTTAAAAAAAATTGTTATAAAACATTTATAATCATTTAATTGACAAATAAATCGTGCCTACTTTTGTCCATGACAATCAACATCATGGTTCAATGCTATTTATATATTTATATATGTATATATAGAGGGAGCAACTAACTTATTGCCACAGTCCTGCTGTTAAACCCAAGTTGATCGTCTAAAATTTGTATTTTTTTTATTTTGTGTATGTGTGTTTGTGTGTGTGCGTGTGTGTGTGTGTGTGTGTGTGTGTGTAACAGGCATCCCCGCAGGCTACAGTGTGGTCTCGTACTCCAGACGCTCTTGCACCAGAGCGTCGTCTTTGTACTGGAGCCGTGGAGGGGTGGACGAGCAGTCCAGGGCCAGGATGGCCCTCCGTATACTCCTGTCCAGCACGTGCCTCTCCCAGGCCGGGTACCTGTTCCGGAACAGGTCTATTTTAATGACCGTCTCCTCGATCCGCGGGGGGCGCGACGACGGGGTGGAAGGGGCGGTGGGCCTCACCTGAAAGACGGGCACGCAGCCGTCCCTCTCCACGTACTTAGGATCCCTGTCCGCCCCCGAAGCCACCGCCGCAGCAGCCGCCGCCGCCGCCGGCCCCGGCCCCCGCGTCTGGCCAGCCCGCAGGGAGTTGGTGGCGCCGTCTGGGGGCGGGGCGAAGGCGGCACCTGGGTCCTCCAGAGTGCAGCTGGGCGACTGGCCGAAACGCGGCCCGTTGGGGTGGAAGAAGGCGTAGTACATGAGCATGAACACGATCCCCGTGAGGAAGCTGCTGAAGATGACGCAGAGGGCGGGGACGGCGAAGGCGTCGGTGCTGGGCGGCAGTCGGTACAGATACCAGAGGGCGCTCAGGGCGGTGTTCTCCAGGAGGATGACAAAGTAATAGATGAAGAGCCGGCAGCGGGTCCGGCCCTCCTTGACGTTGAACCAGCTGAAGATGTAGATGATGCCCACCACCATGTCGAAGACGATCTCCTCCCACTTGGTGATGCAGAACTCGGTCTCGCAGTGGACGATCCAGAAGGTCATGATGCACCAGTGCAGGACGATGAAGATGCCGAAGTAGAGCTGGAACACGGAGGCGAAGAGCGCGAAGGTGATGACCCGAGCCGCGATGGTGAAGAAGTGCCAGCAGAACTGGATGATGACGGCCAGGTAACTGACGGGCTTCTTGTCATCTCGGGAGTCACGGAGGGCCTTCTGGTACGAGGCCAGGGCCCAGGCCAGCGACACCAAGGAAGCGGCTGCTGTCAGACCTGGGAAAGGGCAAACCACATGTCAGGTCTCTAAATATGTCCTGGAAAAGACTTGTTTTCTGAATGTCACTGATGTAAATATATTTTCTTATTAGTGTAAACTTCAGGTTCTAAATAATGGGAGCAGCTATCAAATTTTGCATACAATAAAATGGAGCCAGCCAAGAAATAAATCAATTTAAAGAACTGCAAGACAGTTTTTTTCTCAAACACCATAATGTGCTATATCTCCTGACCCTGTAAAACATTTCCATTGTGTTCAATGAAATAATAATAATAATAATTACAGTTTTTCTTAAATGTGAATTTCTATTTCTGAAGGGATTCTGCTCTTTCCCTAGATAAAGTTTGTTAAAGAGTTGAGAAAATCCCATTCTTAAAGCCATTCCCTGGCTCACTTTGAGAGATTCCCAGTGCCCTGGTTACTGAGAATTACTCATTCCCAGGCAAGACTCCCAAGGCATTAAATGCAGAGAGATGACAGTAAAGCAGGTTCACTGCTTAAGGTACCACTCAGCAGGCACTGCATGGGATAACACAATCCATTTAGTTTCACCAGCATTGCTCCAAACGTAGGATTACGCCGGGCTCACAACAATGTGTGGTGTATACACTGGACGCAAAGCTGGCTTTTACACTGGCTCCTCAAGTTGAGCGCCAAGGCCCAGGAAAATGTGGAAAATCTTACAAGCAGAACAATCTCTGTTCACCACAGGAGATGGGCACACCCACGCCACGATGACACATCATTATTATATACTGTAGATTCATGTGTACCCATGTCTGCAAAGAGCCCTTTCCATAGCCTGGACAGAGGTGAGCTGTCTGACGGAGTGTCTCCTGTGCAATGTCAAGCCAAATTTCCCCAGTGAGTATGCATGGGCAGCTAACCCTCTTCAGCCAAGCGCAATAAAAATGCAATCGTAGAAAGACAAAAATATCAACAATCTCTTGAGCTTAATCGGGCATTGTAAATATTATATTTATGGGTAGAGAGGGGCTAGTTCTCAGGTTTTGTGATTTATCTATCATTCACAAAACCCAGGCACAATACAGTTTGGTATTTCAAAACAAATATTCCAAGATAGTAGTACCATTAAATTGATATACACGCACACACACCTTGGGCTGGTTTCCAAATGTGGGAGCCAAGCATGGCAAGCTAGTTTCAATTTGGATCCTTATCAGAATAATAAAAATCATTTGAAATATCACATGCCTTCACATGAACACTGTGGCAAGTTATGAATAATTAAGTGTACTTGGTTCACATTGACACAGTTTGAGTGCTTTGAAATCTTAATTGTGTCATGTCCCAAGAACACAAGGGTCTCATTTCTTTTCTCTGGTAGAAACTTAAACTAGTCATTCACTGTAACACACACACACACACACACACACACACACACACACACACACACACACACACACACACACACACACACACACACACACACACACACACACACACACACACACACACACACACACACACACACACACAATGTTTTACGGTTTAACCTGAACATATTGGAAAGAGTTTTCAAAATATGGTATTTATGCACTTTCTCTCCGTGACACAGCAATCCGCGTTTGAAGGATGAGATCCACAGCTGCAGAAAGCAGCAGGCAAACAGGAGGCCTAATTACAAAACAAACACTGCTTGAGGCAGAAGAACTAGTCCAAACAGAGGAACGGGAGCTGGAAAAAAAATACACTGTTAGAATGAGCCTTCATTCATTACGTGTCACATTAAAGGCCGAAAAGCTCAGATCAAGCCTGTTTCGCTCATTTATTTTGTGATATTTATTTCTGGAATCTGCTTTCTCGAGGAGCGATCAATCAGCACAGGTCCATAAACCATATGTGTTTTTTTCCTCCCTTCTCTAACAGGCCTGAATGCAAAGCACAATTTATGGCTGCGATAATTTTTTACTTCCACTGTGTATGTGAGAGGTAGGTTTTCCACTTACTACACAAATAAGACTCCTTCTTTTATTCACCTCTTAAGAGAGGAAATGAACACGGAGGAAATGAAAACAAGTGGAACTGTCACTGCTGACCCTGGTTTAGTCTACGCTGCCTCACCATCAATAACCCCAGTGTATAACTCCTCATACATCTTTATCCCACTGCATGCCCACATTACAATCCCAACGAGGCCATTTTGGGAGGGGAATTAGAGAGAGTGAGTGTGCCTTTTCATTGATTGTTATTACAACAAAGCTCCCCTCAAACTGCCTGTGATGCCAGATAGCTGAAGAACACTCACCTTGACTGCAGCCAGAACTGAATGATGAACCTCTGACTATATTACCCTCTTTACCTCCTTACTTGAAGAAGACCAATTTCCTCACATGTTTGGTGGGGTCCACACCTTCACCTTTATTTATTAAGTGTAGTTTGAAATATTTGAATGGATGATGATGATGATGGTGATAATAATAATAATAATAATAATAAATACCAGTTGCCAAAGAAACATCTTAAATACAATTTATATTCACATATACAGGAACAATAGACTACAACCTCTATGAATGAATACATCAGGAATGAAGCTAATTTGGAAATAAAATATTTATAACATTGAAATTTAGGTGAATATAGAAACCTTTTAATAATTTGAATCTTTTATTGATTGGAATGGTATGTTACATTATGATTTTTTTATATAGTATTCTACTCCACTTTGTAGCAATAACCTTTAGTTTAAGCTAATAGCCAATAAGGCCAATGGTCAATTAAAACGGTTTATTCTGAATAATTTAGCAACTTTGTTTAATGCTCAAATTTTGCATTAGTGATGCATAAGGTGTAATTTCCCATAATTATGATGTTCTTATCTATGAGGTTCTACTGCATATGCAATCTTAGAGAGATAAGAACTTGATTACACACAGACGTTTCAGCATCAATCTTTCCTCAGTTCAGGTTTTTTCCTCAATATTAAATTATTGCTGAGGCATATTTAAAGCATCTTTTGGTGTTTTTCCTTGGTTTATTACTTAATTCTGTGATTACGCACCCAATCAAGTCTGACACAGTATTTCTTGAATAAATAAAACTTTTTTTTTTTCAAGGTTCAAGGTTGAAATTATTTTTCTGTCAATTAAAAATAGGAGCTAACTTTACTTTCCCAAAGGGGGCATTATATCAAATGTATCGTCTGCACTTCAGAGCTCAAACTTGCCAGAAAAGATTTTAGAAATTATACTCGGCTTCTATGAGTTATTCAGTGAAGTAAAGGAATCATTTAGCATTATTCTTTTGTAATATAGTAACAATCTGAATTCTCCAAACAAGCTCATATTAAAAACAATGCAAATAAAATGCAAGGAAGCAGAATTTTTTCAGTGAATGATTATTCACAGCAGACGGTCTCACTAGAACGGCTATTCCAGAAGAAAGAGGGTAATTATACCCACTGAAGCAAGTAATTATTGCCTAAATTAAGTGTATTGGAATGTCATTTATAACACTTAAAATAGGAAAAATGGTTAAAATGTGAACTTTCATCAAGTTGCAATTTATGCAAGACAAATAAAGAGTAATTAAACCCATGTCCAAAAATACTCACACTAATCAATAGACTCAAATTGCTTTTTTGTCTTTTGCTGATTTCTTTTGTTCGTATGCTCAGTGGTCGTTTTTCATTAGTTTTTGAGAATGTGGTCGCTAGATAAACATCGATATTCAAGTATTGTAGTAACGACAATGTACGTGTGAACAGAATTGTATATGCACCTTTGACAAAGAACCAACCACTTTTCCCCATTAATACTGAAGTTTTGTTTCAATAAAATAAATGAGTAAACTACTTTCACACACGCATCGGGCATAATAAGCATCATGTTAAAAGTAAGTGACTATCAATCATAATTGACATAACTGACATTTATTTGACAATGTCAGTTTAAAAAAACAAAAAAAACAGCAGACCTGGGAGTTGTAATGTCTCCACAACATGCTTTATTGTGCAGATGTCTGCATTGTGAGTATGGAGCCCGGGCTCCTGCTCTAGTAGCCTAAACATTAGCATACTAGAGTGGAGTATACTGAGTCTTTCTCTGTCCAAAAGAATGTTGCATACTTGTACATGTGACCAAAGCCTTATGAAGAGATGCAAAGTGACTTGGTGTGACTATTTCATTCAAAATGCATACGTATGCATAGGAACACATTACTGAACGTATGCATACAAGTCAGCAAGGTTGTGCATGCATGCACACTAACCATAGACTGTAGGAAAAATATGGACAAAGTGACTGTGAGATCATCCACTGATTTTCCATGGGCTTGTGCAAAGCGTTTTGAAGCCACAGAAGTGCTGCCATGCTGCACAAAAATTGGAGACAAAGATTGCGCAGTCGGGAGCAGGGGTACCCTTATATGGTCATTATGTCTGGGCCGGCTCCAGTCCATCCACTAAGTGTGTGAGATACTAGTGACTCGCAGTGACTAGGAAGTGCCACAAACTGTCACGGATTGGTCCACAAAATATTTCAATATTGTCCAAACGACACAATAACTTCTCATGAGAAAAATGTATTGACTTTGTATTTGACCGCATTTGGTACCATTGATTTGCATTGAAAAACGGGCCTGAAAGACCCAAACAAAACTTGTATGAAGCAGCCACAAAGCATTGGGCTTTTTCTGTATCGATTTAACCTTTCAGTTTTTCTAAGGTTATATTTGTGAAAAAAGTTGTTTTTAGTTACATTTACACCACTTCAGCTACCCCTGTGGTCACTTGTTATCAGTGTAAATTAAATCTAGGTTGTGTAATTCGACAGAAGTGCAAAATCAGTTTCTTTTTTAAAATTAGAAATATCTGCTGAGATGGCAACAAATGGCAGTTCAGCTTGGCATCCAGACTACCAGGGGTCACATTGTGTTTAAAAAGGGTACCTCAAGGGTTACGTTTTGGTCAAAATCCTATTTAAAAATAATGCACTTGTATGAAATAAATCGCATGTATATAAATAATGACACTGCCAATGTAATTGCCTTGTGATTAAGATAACAACCAGCGTATTTGATGCTTCTCAATGGAGCACATTCTCTTGAGTACATGTAGTAATTGAAGCAATTGAATCTTGAAACAACTGTGTATATAAAACCGATGAGTCATGTCATGATCAGATAAAGGCAGCATTATTTCTGTAATGACATGCTTTGTGAATGTTACAGAGGCACAGAAGGATGGATTGACCAGAGAAACGGAGCACACATCAACCACTTGGGTTATCTGGGCATTTTATTCTCCTAACCGCCTGTCTCGAAGCAGATGGGCTGACATTGCAGGATCTCAGTTTTAAAAGCGAATAAATTTAGTTATCCAAACTTGAACACACTAAACATTGTGGCTTGTAGACTTGAGAAAGTCAATAATTTATATACGCTAAATGCAATTTTAGTCACGTCCCCTGGTTCTTGCCCTTTAACACTGGGGACCATTACAGTCAATTACGTTGTTATTACATTACATTATAGGCATTTAGCAGACGCTCTTATCCAGAGCGACTTACACAACTTTTTAGCTTTTTTTCCCATTTATACAGCTGGATATATACTGAAGCGATTCAGGTTAAGTACCTTGCTCAAGGGTACAACGGCAGTGTCCTACCTGGGAATTGAACCTGCACCCTTTCGGTTACAAGGCCAGTTCCTTAACCATTATACTACACTGCCGCCCTACCGCCCTATGTTATCAGACATGAACATGAGGCTGACTGTCATGCTCTTTAATTGCTTTCACTTCTAAGCCACATTGGAAGGCTTTAGAATAACAGCCTTTCCCTTAACTCTACAGCGCTGCTACATCAGAACGGACGGAAATATTGTGCGTCATACTTATCAACGAAATCACTCTCAGTTTCATCTAATTTTCCCACATATTCCAAAACCAGTTACCCCACTTGGAAGTGTTTTTTTTTTTTTAAATTAACATGTTATTTTTGAGTCTGATGAGCAGAAACCGAAACCTTTGGTGTGAACACTAAATTCGACAAAATATAAGTACTTATTAGGAAATTATAATTTGTCTTGATGACATCAATTGTCATTATGAAGCTTGAAATTAGAAAAAATAAACAAGGCAATTTGAAGGGTCCTCTAATTAGTGCTGTTTCACCATCTAAGAAAAGTGAACATGCTGTCATTCATGTTTGAAAACCACGCCTTGGATTAGTCAATCAGTGTGTGAGTAGGAGTATTACTATGACTGCTTAGCTGTAACCAGACAAAATAAACAAACAGAGAAAAGTGTTACTCTTTATGGTCTGTTTGCCCAACTTGAACTGATATCCAAATCTGCATAGGAATGTCGGACAATTGTTCAAACAATTTAAAACCATCCCTACTGTTGATCCCTCGAGATTAGCATAGTAGCTTCTTCAATTTGTGATTTGCAGGGTCCTGATTTCTGTCCTATAAATTCAATTCTGTCCATTTTATTACCTGGATTGCTTATTTATAACAGCTTATTTATTCCCTGCTATGTCTAATGTGATAAAATAATACATGTACAATAAAGGTGCAAGCATACAGGTCCATATTCAAAAGCCTCCGTTTCCCACAGATAGTCGTTAACTTCAGATACCTCAGGATCCAAACGTTCTAATAACAGCGGCTTCACGACGTGTCTCACGTTAAATGTGCAAGCGAATCTGATTGATTTGTGGGGATTTGTTTTCGCATACAAAACCATTAAATTAGATGATATGAAATTTGATATTGTGAAACAATAAGGGCAACTGTCTGCTATGATGGATTAGACATGTCGATGCCTGGAAATATGCAGCCTTCTACTTCATCAGGGCACAATATTCTAGTCTAAAGGAGGGCTTTCGGAGGTGCGCACTGGCTTAGAAAAACTGATCTTTGAGAAATATCAATCAAAGTGTCAGGAAATCTTTATAATCTGAATTGGTTTTTATATAAGCCATCCTTTGTGAAACCATTCCCAGTTCAATTCAATGAGAGTAACCATAATACTTGTACACAGTTTAAGGTAACTAAGTAACTCAGAAAAGTAAATGCCTTGTTTTAAAGTGCACAATAACACAGGAATATGAGGTAAAGTCTTATAGAGGGCCAGGTTCCCTTGGGCACATGGACAGGGTCATTTATGTGATTTTACTCTCAAAACACTTAAATGGGAACTAAAGAATCATCATCATCTCATACTGGAGAGCAAGGCTGTAAGTCCTGTCTCAAGAGGGTCTATTCTGCCTGCTTTCAAAAAGATGCTCTTTGAGATCATACAGAAATGACTGCTATAAAACAGAAAATAACCCATACCGTGTGACACTTTTGAGAACATGGAGGGTAGATGGCTCATCTTTAAAAAGTCAATGTCGTTGTATTTGTTGTCTCTCTGAATATTCTCACATATGGGCCTCCAGAGTGCTCCTAAGCAAAGGGAAGCTTGTTACACAAAGCCTTGATGCACCAACATTGCATATACGGTGTACTGTGCTATTTGTGTCAATTTTGCAAAGGCAGTGCTGGGGAGATTCTTGTGCTTGTCTACCAAAACTGACAGAAAAACTGATGTAAGTATGATCAAGCTCAGGTTTTACCCGGATGTAGCCTGGCTACGTCCTAGTCAGCTAGAAAACTTTAAATTTTCAAATAATTGTAGCTGGGTTTTCACCTGAACGCCTAGATAGCGTTTCACCGACTTTTCACTGCAAAAAATGTTCATTGGAATCAATCTATACTGGCAACAAAACATTAATTTAGACAGGAAGGCACATTTACAGTTTTTTTCGATTGCTTAAGCACGATTTTGAAAACAGGGCCCGGTTTTTCAAAACAGTACACACAATTAGCACAACCACACACCCAATTAGCAGAACACCTCAGATCCTTTGCAAAATGAAACACTCTTGTAAAAACTCTCCATATACCCAAATCAGTCAACATGTCAACATGGAGAGTCACAACAAAACATGTCCCAGTTTTCATGCTACTACAGTAGTGTGCATAACACTGTAAGCTCAGTAAATATCAGACAAACATAAAATACTGTATCCAGTACAGGTTACAATTACAGTAAAAAAAAAATAATAAAAAAAATCTGAAAAAAAACTGAAAATACAGTACAGAAAATACTAGACATTATCTCTTCGCCTAGCTGGATGTGGCCAGAGAATTTCATCAACATCACAGGCGATATCCTCATTGGCAAGACAACGTGGGAAGAACTGTCTTGAATGTCGAATCCATCCTTGCATGAGGGGTACCTGAGCCTGAGGCCGGAGATCGTAAACCCTCCACCGCCATGCAGAGAAAAACTCTTCGATTGGGTTTAGAAACGGAGAGTATGGTGGAAGGTATAGTACTGTAAACTGTGGATGGTGTTGAAACCAGTTCTGGTGGTGGAATGACACATTGTCCCAGATGACAATGTATTGCATCTGGTGCATTTGGTTTAGTGCTGTGACGATGTTGTGCAATCGGTCCAAAAATATGAGAATGTGAGGTGTGTTGTAAGGGCCCATATTGGCATGACGGAGGAGGACCCCATTCTGTGTAATTGCAGCGCAAAGGGTGATGTTACCCCCACGTTGCCCTGGGACATTGATTATAGCCCTGTGGCCAATTATATTTCTGCCTCTCCTTCTTGCTTTTGTGAGGTTGAACCCTGCCTCATCTATGTATATGAATTCATGAGGGATTTCCTCAGCATCCATCTGTAAAACTCTCTGAAATACAGTGAAAGACAAGATTGTGTAGTTCAGCATAGATCTAGTATACAGTAAATTTACATGTAAAAAGGTTACGTGTGCAGTATGCAACATCACAGTGCTAAAGTGAACAATACATACCTCCACATACTCATGCCGCAGCTGTTTGACCCTCTCTGAATTCCGCTCAAAAGGCACTCGATAAAGTTGTTTCATTTGAACCTGATGTCTTTTCAGGATGCGTGCCAGTGTTGACTGAGAGACCTTATGGACATTATTGAAAATGGCATAGTCACCGATAATGTTGGCTTGAATTTATCTGAGCCTGATAGCATTATTGGCCAAAACCATGTTTATGATCTCTCTCTCTTGTTCTTGCGTGAATATGGGCCCCCTTCCTCCTTGTCGTTCTCGACCCTCAATCCTATGTAGAAAGAAATACATGTAACCTACTGTAAAATGTCACAGGAAGGGGTATCAAAAGTGCTGATATGGTGCATACAATAAGCAGCTGATTACTGTAACTGTAGACAGATTTTTTTTAACCTGTTTTCTTGTCGAAATGTTCTAATGACAGATGCCACTGTATATCTGCTAAGATTTGGCTGAACTCTTAGTCCAGCGTCCCTCAGCGTCAATCCGTGGTTCACGACATGGTCAACTAGTGTTGCGTGAATTTCATTTGATAAATTTGGTCCTCTTCTTCTTTGAGCACGTTCTCCTCCTGCTTCAGGTCTTCCTCTTCCTCTACCTCCACCTCGGCCTCTACCTCTGGCACGGCCATCCGCCTCTTCCTCTTCCTCTACTTCCTTCTCCTCCTCCGTGGATTCCCCCTCTCACCCTCACTCTTCTTCTTCTGACTCCTTCCATTTTGGTTGAAGACAGGTGAACTCACCTGCTGCAATTTTATAGTGCTTAAACCTGATTGGCGTGTCTACATTTAAGCAATCATGTGTTTGCACA